>PVJA010000132.1:135983-226317 GCA_004027025.1 Myocastor coypus | reverse complement strand
TTGACATACTGCATATTGTCCTCACAATCGTTCTACAGAGTACAGTGTGTGGACATGACCCACCTCTCTATTGATGTTGCTTAGAAAAGAAAAAAAAAAGGAAAAGAATATACTTCTCTGTGGACTAAGAGGAAGCAGATACATACACAGTCAAATGTTCTGCAATTGCAGTGGGACACCAGTGAAGCTTGTGATGTTGGAGGCTATTGAATCTAAGCCTCCTAAAGCTCATCTCACCAATCTAGCTCTGAGTTTCATGCATTGTAATTAAGCATTTTTTTTCTTGCTGGGTGGTCAAGGGCAAATCGAAGCAAGACCTGTATAACAAAACATTCATTCTTTTTTTTTTTTTTGGTATCTTCCAGGGTCAAATCCCCTCAGGATTAAGTTTGGGACCATAGACAGTACTTTGCAGAACTGTTGTTAGTGTCAGCCTTCGGGACGAGTCACGGTCATTGCTTGGCCATTTTGCTTTCTGTGAAAGCCTGAGAGAATGTTTTTCTCTGGGTGACTCTCCTTAGACGCACTACAGTTCAAGTACCTATGTTATAGAGTAATAGTATCACAAAGCTTTTCTGCTGGAGGGTTAAGAATGTAAGTTAACAGACCAAAAATTGGAGAAAAAGAAGGGCTATAAGGATAGCCAGTATTTTGGCCCTAGCCCTTCAAGTTCAATAAAGACCCAGGATATAAGAGAACCTGGCTGTAATATCCTATAACTCAGAGGTGTCTCAAATTTCCTGGTCAAGGAGATTATGGGACCTCAGAGGAAAGGGATGAATGAACTCTAGCAGTTTTTAATATATTATTCTTCAGCTGGATTTCTGGTATCTTGACTATTATATGTCTGGGTGTGTTTTTAGTTGGGTTGATGCTATTTGGAATTCTGTATGCTTCAGTTACCTGAATGTTCAATCGATTTCTCATATTTGGGAAGTTTTCTGCTATTACTTCTGCCTATATTCTTTTCATATCATTTGTATTGACTCCTTTATCATTAATTCCTATTAATCTCACATTGTTCATTTTTGCATCATCTTTCAGATGTTGGATTATTTTTTCTTGCATTCTGGTTGTTTTTAAGAGGTCCTTTCTTACTTTTTCACTGGCTGCGACTGTGTCTTCCAGATCTGAAACTCTGTCTTCACTTTCATTCATACAGTTTTTCCAACTTGTGATTGAGATTTTATTTTCTTATATATCTCTTTGAAACTGTTTCATGTGATCTATTTCTCTCCTATATTGCTCCGTCAGGGAATCCACCAGTTTTCTATTCTCCTCTAAGTTTTTGTCGATGTCTTCTTTAGTAGTATTGAAGTCTCTCATTATAGTTATCCTTTCTCTCTCTAGTTCAGAGATTATTTCTGTTCTGTTCTCCTCTCTGCCTTTCTGTAGTTGTTCCCCTACTTGAGATGCTATTACTTTAGAAATGTGTTTGTTAACTTCAGGTATTATTTCTGCTCTGGTTTCCTCCATAGTTTTCTCCAGTTGTTTTTCCCTTTCATGCATTTCTTTTTTTACTTCAGATGTTATCTCTGATATGAGTTGCTTTATACGTTTCTGCACTTGTCTGTCTACCTCAGATGCTACCAATTCAGAGGTTTTGTCTGTGTGATTCCCATTTTCTCCCATGGTAGTGTCTCCTGTATTTGATTTGAGTGGGCTCGGGCCCTGAGATTGCATCTTACTCCTTGTTGTTATCATTTTGTATGGAAGTGATATCTGCACTTTGGTGAAGTTATGCTGTTAACGTCTATGGGCATTTGGTCTGGATCTCCCAAGTTGGTTCCCCTCCAGAAGTGCCGGGCTGTGTGTCAGAGTTCTGGCTGATGGCTGCTGTGAGGCCCCATGGGTTAGGACTGTGGGTTGAGTTGGAGTTTGAGTTGAGGAGTCTTTGTAGGCTCACGGGCCAGATGGGTTGCCAGACGAGATGCCAGATGGGTTTGGTACTGGAGCTCAGGCAGGAGGAGTTAAAAAAAAAAAAAGGGGAGCAGGCCGATGGTCCTTACCCAGCAGGTGCGCAGGCCAGATGGGTTTGGGACCAGAAGTCAAGGAGGAGGAGCCAAAAAAGGGAGGAGGCAGGCTGAGGGTCCTTACCCGGTGGGCGCGCGGGCCAGATGCGTTCAGGGCGTCTGAGCTATTCTTGTCATAAGACCCTCTTCAATGCAGAGGGAGGATGCTATTGGACAAGCTTTGCAGGTGCCCCCTCCAGGCCGCCAGAGCTCACGCCTCCGCAGTGAGGTCTCATGAACCCCCAGAGGATGGGCTTGGAGGCTTGTAGCTAGCTGGACTTGTGGTTCTTGGTGAGGAGGTACCAGAGCTAGGGGCCTCCACAGATCTCTCCCACTCCTCATGCTGTTGGGCTCTCCCTCCATGTCCTTGCAATGGGTTTTCTCCGAGCCTGGTGACATAAATGTTTCTCTGAGTTCTAGGTCACACAAGCAAACAAACCGAACATGAGGACGAGTTGTGCGGCACTCTCCCCGCCCCATTTCTAGACCTGTTGGTCAAAGCACAGCCAAAATAACCAGAGGCTTGAGACTGGAATCCAAAGATCCAGGAAGCAGTATTGGTCCTGGGTCCTTAGCCTGTGAGACCTGAGCTCTCCCCAGATAGATGACTTCAGGATGGACCTGGGTCAGAGCACACTTGCCCACATCTGGGCTGCAGGGCTGGGTGGGCACCTGTCCCACGCTGGGGGTCTGGAGAGTCTCTTGTGTTGATGGCTGTGGTGGGAGAGTGGAGGAAAACACTTTGCCCTGATATGAAGAGAGGAGTCAGAGGGGCGCCCACTGCTCATCCTGGGGTGGCAGTGACACCCAGGTGACATGGATGCAATACCATAGTCCTCTCTGGGAGCCCTACCCACCCACCACACCCAGCTTCATGCTAGCTGCTGCCATTGTGCTTCTGTGCAAGGTGGCTCCTGGTGGTCTTGGAGCTTACTTCACATAGCTCGGTGGTCACTGTGCCCCTGGAGAACCTTCCAGGAACCTGCCAAGCCCTGGGGTGGGCTCCAGTGGGCATCACAGAGGGTTTCCTAGCAAAAGTGGCTTGTGTCCTAGAGGTGGTGACAGTGCAAGTGGGGGCAGGTTGGAGCTGGAGGACATCGTAAGGTCTCTGGAATGACAGCAAGCTCCCTGGCCTAGGTTGGAGTAGCATGCGCACTGTAGCACAAAGACTGGGTGTGGGAATCTGGGTGGCCTGGCCTCAGGAGCACGAGAAGGACCCAGCTCTGCTGTGAGGGCTGGACAGGCACCGGGGAATCTCCAGAGCTTTCCCAGAAGGGCATCCCTGAGTGGGAGGCAGAGTTTGCATGAGCAGTGGGGACCCGACTTAGTTCACACTGGGACCCCAGGAGATGGCAGCAGGGGCTGAATTACAACCTTGTCCAGCCTTCTCTGGACAATGTGTCTCTGCAGATGTGGTTAAGAATTTTGGGACAGCAGTGTCCAGATCTTCTGCGTGGTTCCTGAGCTAAATGACAAGGGTCCTAGGACTAGGGTATGAGGGGTCCCAGAAGAGCAAAGGACCTTGGAGACAGGACAAGCAGAACTGCCATGGAAGGAAGACGCAAGGAACAGGTGTCAGCTGGAGACTCCGGAGGGGTGTGGCCATCCTCACCTGCACTCCTGAGCCTCAGCCTCCAGGACTGCGGGAGCCCACACTTCTGCTGTTTCAGGCCACCAGTTTGGGGCAGTTAAAACAGCTGCAGGAAGCTAATGTAACTCTGAAGAAAAACTCCAGGGAAGCACCGAGGAGCGCCGAGTGTGGGCCATGTCCTGCTTCCTTCTTCAGCAGCACTCTGAGGTGGAGGTGTGAGCTCATCACTCCTGGGACTCGCTACGGCCACCAGTTGTCCTTCGAATGACTCAGTCTCCCCTTTAACTTCTGTCCCACCGTCTCCAGTGTGTAGTGAGTGAGTTCTTTTGCAAAACAACATTTTCTATTTGTATGGGGTTTTAAAAAACTTTTATTTATGTATGTATTTGGTACAAGGTCTCACAATGCAGCTTGGACTTGGGGTGATCCTCCAGTCTCAGCCTCCTCAGTGCCAGGATTACAGGCATGTGCCACCATGCATGGCTTAGGAGGTGGCTAGGCACAGGGCCAGCATGGCATGAGGTGTCAGGAATCGAACCTGGGTCCTTGTGCTTGTGCAGCAGGCACTTAGACCACCTAGCTATCTCCCCAGCCCCTCTATTTGTATGTTTTAACCTAATAAATGTTACATTTTAAATTATATCCTATATCTTATCCTTTTTAATTTTTTAAATTTTTTTAGGAAAGGGTCTACAGGGTGTCTAGATCAGACTCATAGTGATCTGCCTGCTTACAGCCTCCCAAGAGCTGGGATTACAGATGCACACCACCATGTCCAATCTCAATTGTCTCAGCGTTTCCATATCTGCTCGCAGGTGCTTTATTCCGCTGAGCTATTTGGCTGGCCCTGTCTTATGCTTTTGTCACTAGCTTTTTCAGGTGTGGTTCCTAGCCAGGCATGGTGGCACATCGCTGTCATCCCAGCACTGTCGAATGCTAAGGTGGGAGGACTGTAGATCTGAGCCAAGCTTGGAAAATTTAGTGACCCTTGTCTCAAAGTAAGAGATGAAAAAGGGGCTTGGGATATAGCTCATGCCTTGGGCTTATTCTGCAGTAGCATGCACACACCCCCATACACATGCATGTACCCCCCCACATACGTGCACCCACACACACACCTCACACACACATACACACACATATATACATATACACATGGTTCCATGTATGCATCTAATCTGTTGGCTTTCACTTCTTCTTAGTACACCCTGGTTAATCCCACTGGGCCCTACACTATCCACGCTCTGGGCAATGGGCTTAGGTTGCTTCCTGCACTCTATCGCACAGTCTGTGCCACTGTGGGTGCCTGTGTGTCTGCTCTGGTGGTGATGTGACGTCTGCCTGGTATTCATCAAGCACGTGTATGCCTGGCACTGTGTGCAGGCTGGGGAACTGCTTTGAAGCACTTATTTTACCATTTCCACATCATAGATAGAAAATTAAGAGGTAAAAAAAAGTACAATTATAGCAAAACATCTTCTTCTAGAAATAAAACTAGGATTCAGACCTCAATAAATTTGCAAAGTTTGTATTTGAACAGTATCATGCATACAGCATCTCATTAAAGCTTTGCTATTTGCTGGAAAGAAAACAGAGCAAGCCTGGGGTTAAGGGATTTGCTGGGAAATACAACGGCAGTGAAGTTAAAATCCAATGTCTGTCCTTTTGTCCTGAGTGCAGTGTGTATTTGGGGGACCATAAAACCACCGGAAGCATGTTCACCAGGGGTGACAAAGTTGACTTAGAATCGGAGGCATGAATGAAGGTGGTTGGTGCTTCAGCATAAGGCAGCACTCCACCTGACAGCGTGGCCGTGGGTGACAGTGTGTCCAGCAGAGGCCAAGGGTCCACTCCCCACCTCCATGGCCCACAAGAGTGTCACCTCTCACTGGCCTGCACACCCTGTGGGACCTCCTCAGGGCACATGCCCAGCATGGGAGAACAGGGTCAGCACACCAGAGGCCACGCAGAGGCAATGACGATGCCATACACACGTGAGTTCCACGGACACATTGCTGGAGAAGTGGCCAGGCTCCCTGGAGTGCGCACTCCTTCAAGCACCTTTGAGCACTTTTCAAGCTAAGCACCCTTCGCTTTGCAAATAAATGATGGACTAATTACAAGCCATTCCTATCTATTCATTAATCTTCATCCTCTAAGGGCTGCTGCTTAACTGTATGCTGGCCTACTTCTCTTTAGTGCCTGGAACGAAATAAAATTAGATTTCTTTAAATTTTTTTTTTCTAGATCCAATTTCTCGCCGTTCACTTAGAAGCCCTTCCAAATAATTAGTGTGGATTAGTGAGGTTTTGTGGTCAGCAGGCTTTAATATCTCCCTTTCACTGCCCAGAACTTACAATTTGAAGAAATGTGGATTCCTCGTGGCATTCTCCCAAATTATACATCACTTACGCATTATTTGGAAGAACTTAAATTGTGGCCTTGATGGAGGTTTTATTTGAAAGTAAGTATAACAGGGAAAAATCGAGAAATGGCCAAATGCTTCGAAAGGAAAATGTTGAGGTGGAATTTGACTTCGAGACAGTGTGGGAGTTCTCCGGGCCTTGCGGCTGGTGGCCTCAGTGGGCCGCTCCACCCATGACTCCCACGCAGTCAGCAGGCCCTGAACTCTGCAGTAACAAACTGTCCCCTGCTGTGGGATCCTGGCCAGAATGGCCTCGACCTGTCTCTGTATTCATCATCTTGTGACTTGGGTCCTCAGTGGAGATCACAGGCCAGTCCCTCCCCGTTTCCTATGATTATTACTATTAGTACCCGCGCCCTACCCCTTCTCCCTTCCTGGCCTTGAAACACTGGCTCCTCAGGGCTACCGCAGGGAGCTGGCCTCCTCCAGCTGGACAGCGTCCTGGCTCCCCTGCCACGGGGCACTCGCTCCTGCTTTAGTGCCTTGGTGAACGCCCAGTGGGACACAATGAGGCCCCTCTTGGCAGGATGGGCTCTTGGAGGGTGTGTGTTTCCAAAGGCCATTCTAGCTTAGTGCCTAAGACGGCCGAGATCTATTCTATCTAGTTGTAGTGGCCAGATATGACATCAAGGTGTTGGCGGGGGCATTGTATCTCCCGGGAGCTCTGCAGGAGGATATTCTGTGGCTATGCTATTTTATTTAGTTAGTTATTTTTTTACCTTTTCTTTGCTCTTTGTGGTCACTCATAATTCTTTTATTTCCTGGCTCTGGTCTCGGTCTTCCTCTTCATGTGGCATTCTCCCCGACATATCCCTCCCTATGAGCACCCTAAGTCCTGGCTGATCATACTTTAACTTAACTCATTATTTTCACAATGACCCCATGTTCAAATGAGATAACTTGCTGAAGTTCTGGGTGAACATAGATTTGAGGGAGACACAATTCAATGAGAAACAGGGAGAGATCAGAGTCTCTGTCAGATAAAGTAACTATTGCAGCCCACTGGTGTATATGTAGAGGGGCAAAAACTAAGTTTTTATTCTCAGTCCTAACTGACCTTGGAGGGCTACATAAGAGAACCTGTACTGTAAGTTCATATAACTTGGTGGTCCAAATTTTCTGTACAAGGAGATTATGGCGCCACAGAAGAAAGTGTTCCATGATGTATAATGTACCTAAGGAGAGTCAACTAGAGAGAAAACATTCTCCAGGCTTTCACAGAGAGCAAACTGCTCAAGCAATGGCTGTGACTCATCCAGAGGGCTGACACTGACAACACTTGTACAAAACGCTTATGTGGCTTCAGGGTAAATCCTGAGGGGACTTGAATGACCTTGTCAAATACAAACGTTACATTATTTTGTTAGATAGGTTTGGTCTTAACCATTCAGCAGAAAAGTCTAACCATGAGGTATAAAAAGTAAAGTTGTATTAATATAATGAGCTGTAAAAGGCTCAAGTCAACAGCTTCTGACATGGCCAGTTGTGCTGATAGCCCACTACTATTATGGACTGTTAGACTAAACACACAACTAAGTTCTCTTAGTTCAATGAGAAGAAAGATTTGTACTAATGGTGTTTATATGAGATATCAGGTCTGCATCTTGTACTCTGAACAAATACTACAGAGACAACAATATACAATGTATTAATTATTGAAACTGTCCTACTAACCTGTCGTGAATCTGTCTCATTGCTATTTCTTTTCATTAAAATTAATGAAAAACTAAAAGTTTTTGTTTATCCATTCATCAATCTAACCATCTATTATCCTTTCATCCATCCATCCAACCATCATCCATCCACCTATCCTATACTATCTATATCCATCCATCCATCCGTCCATCCCAAGGAATATTTACTAAGCACTAAGTATGGCTAGATTACAATTCTATTACAATAAAATCACGGAGCCCTGAACCCTTCCCTCAAAGTACTTGTCATTTAAAATAAGAGGCAAGAAATGAAAAGAAGCCAAAGCCCTTAGAAGGAAAATGGTCATAATTCAGAGGCAGTGTGAATTCAAGGAAGGAGGAGACCATATCTAGAATAGTGAAATTTATATGTATAAGATAAAGCCTTTAGAAGAAAGTAATTTTAGCTGTAGAAGCCTGATCAAACTTGGAATAAAATACTTTACTGTTTTACTTGCATGGTTTATTTTTTAGGGAAATCATGTATATAATTAAACTTTTATGTTTCCCTTCCTGCTGTTCAGAAGAGCAAGTATACTGGACACTGTTTGTACTACCAGCCCACAGATTATGAAGGATATTATGTCCACAGTGGTCAATTTCCTGGGATGATAGATCTACAGAGACAGTGCCATGTCTGTAACAACCATAAGTGTGGAGGCTAACTTAGGCTACCAGCCATGGTCTTCCCTCCAGCCAGCCTTTGGGACGCTTCCAACACATCTCGAGAGTATACTGCTCAGTGACGGAATCTCTCAGAGGTTCTGACTTCTTGTAAAAATTACATGAGAATCCAGCACACAGAAATTCTATCCAGTTAGAAACCAGCAGCACAGCCTGAGCCCGGAGTAATTAGAAACAGTAGTCTTTATATAAGGCTTGAAGATAGCCACATATCCCTAATATATCTTACATAAATATGCATACACACGTACAGAGGAAGCCTTTGGCTTCATGCCAGACCTGGTGAAAATACCCAGCCCTTTCTAAGCAGACTGCTCAGGCAGGGAGTTAAAGACCTCACTGTTGGGAGGGCCTTAGATGGATTATCTATGTGCGCACAGCTGAAGTTCTACTCCCAAGACTTCTAAACAAATAAACAATTGAGGTCCATTACCACTTTCTGGGCCCTCCTCCTTGGGCTCCCATCAAAGCTGAGGTTCATGTCAAAGGCAGCAGCCACACTGAGCACAGTCTCAGGGAGACCACTGATTAATTGCTTTTGCATTTTGAAAGTGCATCCAAAGATATTGTAAAGTAGTGTTTGTTTTTGCTGTTGCCAAACCTTGTTTAGGAGAGCTCTGGAGGGGGAAGCAGCCGCACTTGAGAAGGTAAAGGGCTGAGAGTGGTGGGTCCACGTGTGCGTGGCAGCTCAGCTGCTGGGCCCAGGGAGGGGCTCAGGAGGGCTGAGGTCTGTACCAGTGACAGAGACAGCCCCCTGCAGCTGCCTGGCTTCTTCCCTTGGCACCCAATGGCAGTTCCATGTAAATAAAGACAGTCACTTAGACTTCTGTGCAGTTCTTGGTTTGCTGGAAATCAGCAGGCAGAAATAGAAAACCAGGGAAGGCTTTCCCTCTTCAGTGTAGTGGGTGCCAAAGCTCTCGCTGCGATTCGGGAGTGGATGGCAAGGGCATGCACGCACTTCACCCTGGCCAATTCAGTCAGTGCTGGCGGCCCTCACACCATGACCTGCCTTCCTGCCTCGTTCTCTATCAACTCCACATGTTGCCCTGTGGCCGTCTTTGTACTTAATAGAACTTGTCAAAACATATCTATCAGCTGCACAGAGAGCAGAGCTGGGTGGCCAGGGAGCGCGGGCTGCGGGTGTACCACCATGCCCGCAGCCACACACATCCCCTGCCCAGTTCTGCCCCCAGTGAAGGAGAGACCAGCGCCTGCTATTGAACCACTGTGTTTTGGAGTCATTCTCTCACCAGCTGCCGTACTGACAACACATTGGCACTTACCTGAAGTCCTGATCTCTACTTTCACATGGATTTTTGGTGGTTCTCAGAACCATGAAAGAAGATATGCTTCTACTTGCTGGAAGGTGCTTTTGCTACCTTGAGTTTGCATGTTTATAGAGGCAGACACATGCGTAAAGACCGGAGCCTTAGCAGTGTTTCACATACACTGCCTATGTGTTTGTTTAGCAGAATATATGTACCATATATATATATATATATGTGCACATACACACACTTAGTAGTGTTTTGTGTACAGATAGGGACACAATGTTCACATACACACACAGACACTGATGTTTATATGCACATATACGGTGATGTTTATGGACCGCCGGACCATGTGCACCCACATGAGCACACACATGTACATGCATAGACATGGAACTGCTTCTGTCCCTGGAATCACAACCCAGTGTGTTCTTCCAAGGAATCGGTCTGTGTGCTTCCCAGTGACATCTCCCTGCCAGGCGCCCAGCTTTCCCTGAGTCACGTCCAACACCGCTGGAATTCTTTACGGCTAGCGTCCAGCTGGGACGCACAGCTGGCCCAAGACTAGGGAAAGGAGGTGCCGGTGTGTGGCTCTGAATAACCACAGGCCGAGTGGGACCCAGCGGCTCCAGGAGTGCCCAAGAAAGGCAGCGGTTGTCTTCGTGGCACTTCTTGGTCGGTGGAGCTGGGACATGCAAGCCACGTGTGTGAGTAGTGCTGACGTACGTGGTGGGTAGAGACTCCGCACAGCTCTTCAAGCCTGCCCCGGTGTTCCCAGCTGCCAGGTTTGAGCAAATCTAGAGTGTTACTGGAAAAATCAAGCATGGGAGACTATATTACCCAGAGAGGTGATCAGAGACCTCTGAGGACTACACACACCTCGGGTCACAGCCCTGTGGTGGTGAGCAGAGCAGGAGGTGAGACACGCACTTCTGCTCTGGGACTTCTCCAGGGACCAAGGATATATCTCTATCTCTGTCTCTGTCTCTGTCTCTGTCTCTGTCTCTATCTATAATCTATCTATCTATCTATCTATCTATCTATCTATCTATCTATCTATCTAACTATCTATCATCTATCTATCTAATTTGTTGTGTTTTTGAGACAGGGACAAGGATATATCTCTATCTCTGTCTCTGTCTCTGTCTCTGTCTCTATCTATAATCTATCTATCTATCTATCTATCTATCTATCTACCTACCTATCTATCTATCTATCTATCTATCTATCTATCAATCTATCTATCATCTATCTATCTAATTTGTTGTGTTTTTGAGACAGGGACTCGCTATGCAGCTAAGGCTGGCCTTGGGCTCACTTTGTAGCCCAGACTGGCCTCGAATGCCACAACAATTCTACTGCCTCACCCTCCCGAGTGCTGGCTGGGATTGCAGGTGTGCACCACCATACCTGGCTTTTGCAGGCTGATATATACGCAGACACTCAGAGAGTGCACTATGCTGTACTTGCACTACCACATCCTTGACAAACAGAGAAAGCCATGTTTTTACTTGCTGTTATATTCTCGGTCTGTAAAATAGATGTAGAAAATGTGATATCTTCTCTCCTAGTTTATCAGTACATTTTATGTTCTGTAACTTCGATATTAATATTCTGCAGTGGTGCTTGCACACACCTCATCTTAAACATGCTACCATAAGGAGGGCACTTGTTGCCTGCCCATGAGATGTGCCAGCGTCTTGCTTCCTCACCCTAGCTCCAGGGCTCCTCCTTACACAGCTTGTTCTGCATGAATGAGGTCAGTGAGGCTTCCGTGCCCACATCTGTTTCACTGGGACTGGACAGCAAGAGTTAAGGAAATCAGCAAAAGTAATGAACGGTTGTGTCTGGTGGCTCACGGACCTGGACTGGATTTCTGTCCAACAGTCATGGTCCCGTGATGTCAGGCGGGTCACTTACCTTTCCAAGCTGAGTTTTTCTATTGATATGAGAAAAGGATAACCAACCTGGAAGAGGATAACCTTGAGAATTAAATAAGGTAGTGAAAATGAAATGCTCAGCATGACCAAGAGCTCATGAAAAACGGGAGCCTTGATTTAAGAGTTCTAGAGTCAAGTGAGATTAGTGAGCATGCCTGACTTTAGTGAGGACTGGTGCTCTCTGGGCCTTTACAGCAACTGTGGCCCTTGGCTCTCATGTCTCCAAAGCCAAGCAGACCTGAGTTCCCAGGCCGAGCCCCAGGGCCTTCTGCACTGGGGTCTGCAGGTGGAGGATGAGGACGGATACTGCACCCATTCATGCAGAGCAGGGGCTGTGCAGCACACTGTGCTTTGCTCTTGCAATGAAACAGTTCTGGACCCTCATGCAAATCCTTCTCATTCTGTCATTTCTCTAGCTGGCAGGCCTTGTGTCCCAGTACTGCAACTTCAGGCTGATCGGGTAACCTTGGGGTTTATTTCCCCATCAAAAATGATGATTTTGGCAACCTGTGTGCCTGGATTTCGTGCTGCTGGTCCCTTCCTCAGCCTCTCGTGCTGTGCTACTCTCAGGCTCTTGCTACTCCAGTGTGCATGGCACTCCCAGGGAACAGGTGGCCACAACTCTTGTGTCCCAGTGAGGTGGGAATGCATGCATGGCTGCGATGTGAGTCATCTCCCAAGGACACTTCCTTTGGGGTCTATAGAGAGCAAACGAGTCTCTTTGTGCTGGCATTTATAAATATGGATTTCTGCATTTCTTCTAAGAAGCAACCCCTTCATCTGGTCCACAGAGCAAGGAGAAGCAGTCCCAGAGCAAATTGCCTTACCACTATGTGAATAGAGACTTGAACTGGAAACTCTAGGGCAGAGCCCTGATCCCCTCCAAGCATGATGGAAACTCAGGCAGTTTACATGGAGGACTTCAGGCTTGGTTTCCTCATTCACCATGACAAAATGGGCTTCATGATCTTTGAGGCCATGTTGCCATGGCCACATCTAGTGCCACCGTGGATGCGGCTTGTGGGCTTGCAGGCAAGAAGCTGTATGACATAGCCCAGGGATCTGGACTTTTATCCCAAAGGGCTTGTACACATTCTTGTTTCTAGAATTTACATTAGCAAATGTATTCTAAGATGAGAGTCCTGTGGAACTCTGCCTCACGCTGCAATCTATGCTTTGCCTGTTTTGTCTTTAGACATATTCTCATGTGTCACTGAGCCATGTGTCACTGAGCCATGTGTCTCTCTGTACTTGCACATGTGCCTGGAGTAGACCTTGCCACACTTTCTGCCTTGCCTGGGTTCTCCGCTGCACGTATATACCATTGGCCTGCCTTGCATGATTTATTTTTATATTCCCTTGGCAGAGTCATAGGTTGTAGCCCTTGTTCAGTAAATATTTGTTGAACAAACAGATTACATAACTCCTGTTAAGCCCATTGAAGATAATCCAGTTAACATTGAGTGATTTCAGCTCTTACTCTACAACGTGGTATCCTGTATCATAACAGAGTATGCAACATCCATTCATCTTTTCTGTCTATGGCACCACTTTCCTCTTCTGCATTCCTAACAGCAAGACTCCCCTGGCTCACAGTAAGGACCCTGGGATGCCACAAATGACTTCCTCCTTGTTTTCAGTGAGCTCTGAGATCTGGGGAAGAGAGAAGCCTCAGGAAGCAATGTGAAATGCATAAACTGAGGAAATCTGACTGTGAGGGAGAGCAGAGGAGACAGGAGACCCAAGCTCTTGTGTCTCTCAGCTGCGTGACTCAACTGAATGTGTGGCAGGCAGATGCAATGCCTGTTGTGGCTCCTGTGGTACTTCCTCATGGCTCTGTTCTCCTTTTCTTTCCTGCACAATAATCCTTGCTTCCCTCTGTGTGTGTGCGCTCATCACTCCAGGGTCCCCGGATGATGACAGGTACAAGGACATGTCTGTGTGTGGCTACAGGAGAAAGGTTGTGACCACACAGGGGTGGGACCTGGGAGTAGCTAGACAGCTAACACTCGCAGCAGGAAACTCAGACTCACCCTCATGTTTTTCTAAAACATCTCCTGAGTCAGACATCTCTGTTTGGTAGATTGAGCCCTGGAACTAGGCCTCTGTCTTGAGGTCCTTGAGAGCAAGCTGGTATGTAGGTGTCCAGGAACATTTTGTGGTTGAAACAAATGACGATTTCTAGCAGGGATTTGGCAGAACCACTGCTGCACGAGCTCTGCTCCACCCTGCATCATGATTGGCTCAACCAGACAAAGGAAATGGGTGCACTGTGTGTAAGCAAAGCACAGGCCCTGAGATGGCAGAGTCCAGCTTCTTCTTTTTTTTTTTTTGCCTTTTGGAGACAGGGTCTCACTATGCAGTTCAGGCTGGCCTTGAGCTCACTTTTGTAGCCCAGGCTGGTCTCGAACTCTCACCAATCCTCCTGCCTCAGCCTCCCAAGTGCTGGGATTACAGGCGTGAGCCACCATGCCCAGCCAGAGTCCAGCTTCTAAGGCACCCATCTGGGCCCGCACACAGCAGTCTGACAGCAGGCATGCGGAGTCTCGGTCCATATAGGGAAAGACAAAGAGCCCACGTGCATCCCCACAAGGATGTGGCTGAGATACTCACTGCAGTATGCTCATCACACTGTTCTTGTGCTTTGATCACCGTCCTCCCTGAGGTATCAGTGTGGCCACAGGACCCTAAGGGATGCTGGAGACCCAGTGTGTGCAGCTCCCCTGCGGGCTGTACAACCTTCAGGCTCTCGTTCCCTCTGCCCCAGTTCTTCCACCTTCCTCCTCTGTGACACATTCCCTGTCCATCCCTTTGCCTCAGTCCGGCTCATTCTTGCCCTCTTATCTTTGGGACTTTTCTTCAAAAATGCATCTGGGAGACCTCAGGCTCGGTGCGGTCCTGTCCCTTCCTACTTTCCCTGCAAAGTGTGATTCCTATTTGTGATTTCATACTCAACCTGGGGGCTGATGACCTTGCCTTCTTGCCCAGACTGGCATGGACAGTTCCTATTTAGCCCTTCTAGGACCCAGTCCTGAGGCAGAGCTGGGCACGGACTCAGTGCTCACCCAGTACATGCTGAGTGGTTGAAAGGGGGGAGCAAGAAGCTGCCCACTCCCAGGGCAATTGAGCGAGAGTCACCCAGCCAGTCTTCCACGACATGGCAGCTACGTGACATTCATGGATGGTGGAAAAGGGTAAAGGCCGGGCAGCTGATCCTGGCGGTCTCTTCCTAGACTCTGGGCTAGTCTTGTCCCCAGCCAGACATCCTGAGACATTGGTGGGGTTTGTGCTACATGCACCACAGTGTGAGACCTGTGCAAAGTAGGTCAGGTGCCATAATATAACTCGACAAGTCACTCACGAGAGACCCAGCTGTCCCAAGCAATTCAAGTCAGAGAACCAGGCCACAGTTGAATAGGCAGGGGAGAGGGCATTTATTAAGGTGATAGGGAATAATGAACCCAGGGCAACAGAGCGATGTCTGACTCCCTATTAGATCAGTTATCAAACACTGCCATGGTGTCCTCTCTATGTGGCAGAAGTGACACTAGCTTGTGACATGTTAGGTTAGCACAGGTATACAGTCATGGTCCCTATAAGAACAAGCACCGCAATTCCTTTTCAAGTCTAATTTAGTGCTTCAGTGTACACCGGACCCGCACGATCGATCACCTTGACAAAATCCAGTGACGAGGTCTCTCTGGGACATCCCATCTTCCAGTTTTCTTTGAACCATCCCTGGAGTACTTCAGATCTTCCTGTCTGTCTCATGGTAAGTGGCTTCAAAATCCTAAAGCCTCAACAGGAGTTAAACTGAAATAATTTTAGTAACACTAATTTACATCTCTCCAAAGAGGCTTAGCAAATAGGTGATGGGGAAGGACCCAAAGATGCTTGGGGCACATGAAGGCATTGATTCGGACGCTTTTCCTCAACACAGGCTTCTTGTAGGTGACTTTTGTCTGGAGAACGCCCGACTCCTAGCACAACACTTGGTGTCCTCCTCAGCCTGGCAGCCCCCTGCCTCTGTATCCACTCCATTGCTGTTCTCACCAGCAACAGGTTCTCTCTGCCTTACCGCATGCCATGGCCAAGTACAGAAGTGACAGCCGTCGGCCACTTCCCTGAAGGTGCAGGTTCTTTGTGAGGCTGTGTCATTGCCAAGAACAGAAGCTTTGAGCCTGTCTCTCTGCCCACAAGTCTTCCCAACTGAAGGTTTCCAATCACAGGCAATGTCACATACTCAGTGGACGAGTTCATCTGAAATGAATGAGCTAATGGCTCAGTGAAGGTTGAAGTAGAAAACAAGAGGCTTGGGCCTGCAAAAGGATGCAGACTTGACTTTAAAGACAAAGCACAGCTTCTTGTCTTACAGGAGAGAGTGACAGATGGCACCGGAATCATCGGTCTGTCCATATAGCCATGGGGTCACAGAGACCCCGTGCAGAAGAACTGGAGGGGAAGCAGATAGATATGACACTCAATGACAGCCAGGCCAGAGGATGACAGCGGGTGGACAGAAGTGAGTGGACAGCGAGATGGTGGCCTGAGGACCAGCAAGACGTGGAGCATGTTGGGTGTGGGTGAGAGGTGACTTCCGGATTTCTGCAGGGGACAAGTAGGGTGGGGAGGCCACTTAATGAAGCATGAAATTGCTGTAAATGATATAGGGGTTCATGATGAACAGCTTTTGATACATACGTTTGATGGATAATTATATTAATGAGCTAGCTGTTGCCTCCTGAGGTTTCATTTTTGGTAGTAAAGGATACAGGAGCTCTACTCTTGAGGAGGACTCCCTGCGTGCTGCAGCTATGATTGGTCAAGGGTCACCTCACTATCATCTGAAAGTTGTCAGGTTTTGATCAGCTTGAGAATTATCATTGTTCTGAGACCTCATCAGTCTGATATTTTCTTTTTTTACAGACGAAATGCGGTTGACCACAGAAGCACTTTGAGAAAAATATTATTTTGACAGGAGACTTTTATGAAGCCTGCATATCCTGGATTGCAAAAATAGCTTAAGTTTTCCCAACCACATTGATGTGTAATATAATATAATCAGAAGATTCAACTCTCAAGTCGATAAAGAACTGTGTAAATACAGCTACACATACCCACATCCATCGGGTCATGTTGGATTAGGGCTTCACAGCCCTTTATCTGTGGGAGAGAATTTTAAAGCCAATACCATCAACCCCACCCACTGCATGATGAGAGACTATTACACCAAGCAGCAGACCATTATTTCTGCAAAGTCAT
The DNA here is from genome assembly GCA_004027025.1 of Myocastor coypus. Classification (NCBI taxonomy): domain Eukaryota; kingdom Metazoa; phylum Chordata; class Mammalia; order Rodentia; family Myocastoridae; genus Myocastor; species Myocastor coypus. Next base: position 209,438 of record PVJA010000132.1, on the reverse strand, counting down.
TTACTGAAAAATGAGAAATAGATTTGAACAGATGTATGTTTATGGAAAACAACAAATGATATTTTAAACCGTGAAGTGTTTCCTCTTTATTAGACATTGCTTTATGACGTGTTGTATTTTCATCAAATTTTATAAATATCATCAAATAACTCATCATCTCAGGAACAGAGAGGAGAATTTATAGCCTATCAATATATGAACTTCATTACTTTTGCATATGCCCGAAGCAGGTCCCACTAGAGCTCCATGGACTCCATTGTCAAGCTCCTCTCATTTCAAACTGGACATGTCCAGCTCCCACTGTGATTCCCAGTCCTGCAGGCCCAGAGATGAGACCCTTCCAGCTCCCCACCTGCAAAGATCTCACAGGCCTGAGGTGAAGACAGCCATGCACACAGTGAATCATGGTGCCAGGTGCGAGCCACTGAGAGGGGAGGGAGGCTTTCTGAGAGGGTAATTTTGCTCTTCTGAATGGCTTGAATGAGGTGCAAAGAAGAGGTGACTTCTCTGCTCAAGTATCACAGGGCCATGGAACTTTAAGATGGGCTTATAATACTTCAAGTGCTCCCTTATTCCTGGATCATAATACTCAGGAGGAGGAGCTAGGAGGTGTGAGGGGCCAGGAAGCATCTGGAACCACTGAGTCCTTCAGGATGGGCTCCCCAGAGGGGATCGGTTGTTAAAGTCAGGGCAAAGAAGCAGCAAAATTCAACACGGCCCCTGAAATGTGCTTCTCCTTCCTCTTCCTCCGTGCTTTCTGGTGCAGACCCCCCAAGTCCAGTTGATGCCAGCACTGAGGTGGCACCTGGAAGTGCACCAGGTTTCCAACAGAGTGCGGGATGGCTAGCACACAGCTGAGCCTCAGGAGGAGAGGGCTGACTTGGACCTTTGCAGGTGTGGGTGGCAGGGCAGTGCCAGCACCGATGTGCCCCTGGCTGCATGTCCTTCCTGCTGAGGGATGTCTAGGCTATGTGCACTGGCAGTGCCCTTCCTTGCCCAGGTTGTTGCTTGCCCAGAAACAACGTGATTTCAGATGAATCGGCCAGGAAATGAGGAGGCTGCTTCTCTTTTCAGGCAGTGGCCCTGAACACCCCGGCCTTCACAATGGCTTGATGGATAGCAACAGGCTGTTGAAGACTTATTGTGCTCTCTGAATTTGGTTTTTGTGCATTTCTTTCTTTGCTGTGGAAAAAAGGCCATTCTTTCCCAAACCCAGCGCATTTGTCTCCTCCACAGAGTCGGTCCTCAGCAACCTTGAAGTTGGAGGCAGTCAGAAAAACAACTTTGCCTCCGCGCTCTGCCCAACCGAGGCCGCGGCGTGCTTGCTCAGGGACAATGGACCTCGGCACCTTGGCTTTCAGATCCTCCTGTGCACAGACACAATCAGTAAATACCACTTCCTGCACATGCTTCTGCACACGCCACGTCCTCACCCAGCTTGTCTTCCCAGCTCATTACAAAGTTTTGCCTTCTAAAGTTTGGAATCATTTAAATGTATCCATGCACTCTCTACCCAGCATTCTCAAGCAGGAGTCGCCACAGAACCTTGGGAAGAGACGGTCTCCGAGCTTCTCAGGTTGCAGCCAGGCCCCTGCAGACCTCGCTCTGCTCTGCCAGGCCTGAGCCCAGATCGCAGGAGGAGGGCGGACATGGGACCCTTCCCTGCCTCCTCCACTTGGGGAAGGTTCCTTGGTCCATCACTGTTCTCAGGGCCTTGATGCTTGGAGAGTGACTCTGCAGAGGAGCCCTCCGGGTGGGCCTGCCTGCTGTTGCCTCACAATAAAGTTCCAGTTTTCCACTGTTCGTTGGGACCACACACATGGTTGGTGTCCTTCCTTTTATCAAGATATGGTCTGTCTCAGAGCTCTCATAGCCATCAGGGAGAATCACCCGCAGCCTCCACTATAACTTTATACCTTGTTTCCTCTATAATCAAGGAAGGTGTTAGAGACCCAGATCTTGAGCCCATAAATATCTTGCTTTTCTTCAGTCCTTCACCCACCAATTTTAACATGCATGAATGACTGGCCTACAGCTGTTTTCACTGCAGTGTTTGCCAAAAGGTGAATACATATATTTAGATAGATAGATAGAGATATATCTCTATCTCTATCTCTATCTATCTATCTATCTATCTATCTATCTATCTATCTATCTATATTTCTCCATACATTCCTAAATTGGAGTTTCCTGTCTTAAAGTGATCCACGCTATAATTGTTTGACTGCAATGGTCAGAAAGTGGTATGCAGCGAGTAGAAGTTAAGGATGTCGCTTGCCAGTGAGTCTCTCCTGAGGCTGGTGTAGCTCCACATGGCCACACCAAGAGGCTACAGGACCTATGCTCTGCAGGGAACAGTGCTGCTGACATCCAAAGTTTGGTAGACCGGGCGTATTTGATCCATTTTTGCTCTGTAGCATCTTCAATTTTTGATGGACTCACCCAGATGTCACTCTTTTGGGAGTTGGGGAGTGCCTGAGCTTTTCTCAGTGTGCATCACAGGTTCTGATTTGTCTTCTGGGGGAAAGTCTGTCATGTCCGTTTGGGTCTTATTATTTAAATTGTTCCAGAGCTGGCCATGGGAACCCGTGAAATATGGCCGCTGTATGCCATCCATAAGCGCCCATCTTTGGCTGAACACACTCTAACTTTCAGGAACTAGAAGATACCCCAGGCCCATATTTGCACTCCATGCTTGGGCCCTGGAATGAGCTATTACTCCAGGTTACTGAAGCATGATATCAGAAACCAGACCTGGGCTGCAGGAGCCCTCAATCCTCCTAAGCTCCTGCTGGCCCCTGGCCCCTGCCGCAGGCAATGCAAGGCTAGCTTTTTCTTAAGTTAGTTTGGTCAGTCTTCTCAACAAATCTCGGGGGAGGGGGACAAAATAAATTTGTCATTATTTTATTGATGATAGAAATGAAAGCACTTGGCTTAAATTAGCTGAGCTCTTGCAGCTAAAATGTGGAGGAAGTACGATTCGAACTCCAGTGGGAGCACAGCCTCTTTTCGGTGTGCCAGGAGACACAGGAACGAGGGGGACTGACTGGAAGGAGCGGCATGGGGAGCAGTCGGTCCTATTGGGCACCCTTGACCCTCTTCGCTGTACAGTCTCCTCCGTCCCTCCCCTCCCTACAGCTGTGCTCTTAGCACTCATGGCCAGTGGAACGCACCTGCTGGAGTCCCACCTCAGATCCGGATGCCGTCTTCCACTCGCCCCAACTTCCCTTCTTTTCTGATTGGCCCTGCTCATTCATCCCATGCTTTCTTCAGCAGTCCCTTTCTCAGGACCTGATCTGGCTATCTCCACCCAGCTCCTGATCTTGCTCACAGGCCAGGGATAGGCTGGTCACGTGACTATCCACTATTGCATAGCTTCTGTGCTGGACTGTGAGGGAGAGCGAGCCGGGGCAGGCGCAGTGCTAGGCACAGAGGAGAGCTGAGCTGGTGTTTGTTGGCTGGACAGAAAAGGCTGAATGAACTCTGGCTCCTGCCCAGGTCTGCCTGCTGAGCTTTCTACCTGGTGGGCACAGCTCCGGGGGCCCCTCAGAGCCTCCCGTATGCTCAGTATTCTGTACCCCATGTCTGCAGTAAAATCCGTTGAGACAGACAATTACACTTCTAAATGAAGGAGCCGTGTGTGACTGCAGTTGGTCTTCCTTCTTACCATGGGTTCAGCATCTGTGGACTCAACCAACCATGACAAAAATATTTCAGAGAACGATTTGTAACTATTCAAAGCATAGGTTCCTTTTCCTTCCTAAAGAGATAGTGTGATCCCATTTACATTGCATTTACATGGTTTAGATATGTTATCTAGGGCTGATTTGTATCATGTGGGAGAACATGAGCAGATCATATGCAAATATGCAGCACGTTATGTGAGGACTTAGGGGTCCATGGCTGCAGGCTTTTTGCCAAGGACCTGGGATCAGTCTTGGAGGATACTGAAAGATTGAACTTTGGGAGGTACTGGAGACTAAGTGTCAGGACATTCATTAGGAAGTTGTGCAGCCAAGGCGAATGCTGTGCAGCCTGTGACATGGGCCAGGGCAGAGCTAGTGGGCACACTGGAACCAGGAGGATGGGCCAGCTGTCAGGACCACTCACAGTCTAGGATTGGGGGTCATGGAAGGGACATCCAGAGGGTGCTGGCTAGGAGACCCTGGGGAGGCAGGACCAATTCCACAGGGTCATGGAGAACACACGTAGAGGGCCTCTGAGATTGTGCCTCCCCAGGGGCCACAAGTGTGGCCTCTGGGAACATTTCTGTGCCTCCCCGGCTCAAAGCAAGCACTCCTCTTGCCTCACCGCTCAACAAGAGGAAGGCTGCATGGAGAGACCCTGTATCAAATAGAAATAAATAGAAGGCTCTTCATCTGGTGCCAGCAGGGACTCCCCAGCTCTTGATGGTTTCTTTATTTAAATAATAAATAAGGGGGCCCGGCAGGATGGCTCAGTGGTCTAAAGCGCCTGCTTAGGAAAGCTTAGGTGACTGCAGGGACCGCAGTTCGATCCCCAGCACCACATGCTACTCCAGCCCTGCCCTCAGGGCAGGCTGAGCCGACCATAAAAACAAATAAATAAACAAACAAAAGTTCTGAAACAAGAAAAAAATTCTTTAAAAAATAAAATAAATAAGTTTAATTGCTTAATTGAGCTAATCCCCACTTCCCTAGGGGCATAGCACTGGGCGAGTTTACACCCATGAGGAACATTATAAGGGGCCTTGGCCTTCTGGTCACCACTGGAGGAATGTCAGCGACTCTGTCTACAAGCAGGGCTTTAAGAGCAGCTCTGCCCTTGGTCTTTGGGGGAGGCCAGTGGGGCGACACTGAGTGACTGCTGTTCAGTATGACAATGAGATCCACTGTCCAGGGCCTCTGATCCACAGCCTCCCAGGGCTGTGGATCTTGATGTCACATCCAGATCCAGCACCAGAGAGAGCAGGGTACAGCCAGGGAGCCAGGGAGCAGAAAGGAGGCCTCTACCACCCAGCTTCACCTCTCTTCTCCCCACGCAGAGGGCTTCACAGGGCCTCCACGAGGACTCCACCTAACCAGCTGCCAGGGCTGACTGGAGTTGCTTACTTTTGGGAAAACTAGTTCAACCCACAGGACTGGCTTTGTTTGTGGTGCCAACAGCTGAGCTTCTTTCTTAACCTGGAGACCTGCATGCCCACTGTTGGCCTCTTTACTGGATCACTGATTCCGAGCTTATCTGGCAAGCTGGATTCCAAACCCTGGGTGTGTTTCAGAAAACAGAATTTAAATTTGGGGCTGGGAGATAGCTTGGCAGTCTAAGAACCTGCCTGGCAAGTGCAAAGACCCGGGTTTGATCCCTGGTGTTGCATGCTATGCCAGCCCTGGAATCCTAGGTGTGCCATGCTGGCCACCTAAACCAAGCATGGTGGTGCAGGTCTGTAATCCCAGTGCTGGGAAGTCTGAGGCAGGAGGCTCACTATGAGTGCATGCTGCTTGGCAAGACCTTATACCAAGTAACTAGTTAATTAAAAAAATTAAAAAATCTTATCCATGAGCTAGAGATCACATGGCTTTGTTCATGCCTGTGTCCTCCGCAGAGCCACACCTAGGGCCTGAGCTTAGCAAGGCCTCTGAGTACATGCACTGAGAAAGGAGTCGATGGCCTGGAGTCATGGCGAGCAGCGCTTAAATATGGCAGCAGACTTGACGGGGGCAAGCGTGGGCCAGCATCAGGAAGGAGGGCGGCATGGTCAGCAACAGCCTGGCTCTCACCCCAAGGACCTCAGCTAGGCCGCCATTGCAGCAATAGCAGAGGAGGAATTTTAGCAGAATTGACAAGCTGGCCTGGTGACCTGAACCACTCCAAGGTGGCCCAACTCAAAGGGTGCAGCAGAAGCTCAGCAGTTTGAGCACAGAGCCGTGGACTCCTCTTCCTGTCCCAAGGAGAAAGCACACTCTGCGGGGGCATGCACACCTCGCCAGCTGCACTCAGACCCTGCTTTGGCGGAGAGCTCCCTGAACGTCCACTTCCTCCACCATCCCACCCAGCATAATTATTACTGCTGTCTCTTCTTGTCATACACACACACACACACACACACACACACACACACACACACATACACGCATGCACACACGCAGACACGCACATCATTGTAGACGGGGAATGTTTTCCTCATTTGGATTTTTTAAATGACACTAAAATCCATTATTGGAACTATTTCCCTCACACAGGAGGCTCAGGGGAGAAGGTTATTTTTCAGAAGCCAGTGGGGGAGGCTGGACACAAGGCCTCCTGGAGCCTGTTTCCAGGCTTTTGCCGACTTGCTGTGTGATTTGTGTTCAGCTGGTCTCCAGCCTTGAATGAGAAGAAAGCCTGCGTGGCCTCCTCCCAAGGGCCAGGAGTGCTTGTGAGCCCTGAGCATGGATGTTCAGCCTTCTACTTACAGTGGCACAGCCTGTCTGGCATGGCATTCACATATAACTGTTCCTGGACTATTTTTAGGGTGCTCTGAGGACCTGGAAAACTGTAATGTTTTTTCCTTTTGTACTTCAGGGAAGGGTCTACAGGGTGTTCAGGGTCTCACTACTAGATCAGATTTGCATTGATCCACCAGTTTACAGCTTCCCAAGAGCTGCGATTACAAGTGTGCACCACCACACCTAGTCTCAATTGTCATCTTGTCATGCCCCAGGGACAGGGCTGGCATAGCAGGCCCAGGGATTGAATCCCCGGCCCCTGTATCTGTTTGTGGTTGCTTTAATCCACTGAGCTACTTGGCCGGCCCTTGTAGCCTTTGTTTATGGTGAATTTAGTATTTTTATATGTGAAAGACTTCTTAGGAAAAATATCAGGATTTTAACTCTTCCAGGAGTCTGCGGCTTCTCCAGTCTTTCCTGCAACTGGCTGGTAACTATATTTACACCTGTAGAGAGAAAATGATTGTTTAGGGGCCTGGAGTCCAACAGTATAAAGCAATACTTCTGAAGGATTAGGAGGCAGGGCTGTGTCTGCCAGCTGAGGGACTCCCCAAGCACCCGGAACCTCAGATCCTTCAGTTCAGCCAAAGAACTTCAAACTCTCTAGAGCTGGGTGTTGACACACTTCTGTTTCAGACTACGTCAGAGGTTACTTAATGATGGGCATGTCCTGAGAACCAACTCTGTCACTGACTTAACACCAGAGAGCATAAGCACACAGACTAAGGGTCCTATGACAAGGTGATATGATCATGTGGCATGGGGCAGCCCCATGTCTATGGCTGACCCCCTATGGAGCAAGCGGTTACTTCTGGAAAGAAGTCCATTGCAACAGCCCCTAAACACTCTGCGCTGGAGTTTCTCAGCTGAACAGCATTAAGAACAGATGTTTGGTTAACTTGCTATAATGTAATGACTTTGTGTAGAAAATTGTCATTCATGGTGGCCAGGGCTCCTATGTCATAAAAAAGTAAGGGCTTTGTAGCCTAATGCCTACTATTAAAGAAAAACTAAAGTTTTATTGCATTGAGCATTCTCTATGAGTCCAAATGACCCGTAATGCCTCGGAGTGCTAACTTGGTTGAGTTGAGGGCTGCCCAAGGGACTGGGGAGAGCATTTCTGGGCATGCCTGAGTAGAGCATGGTGCTGTGATCTTGGGGTTGATGTCTGCTATGTGCCCTTCCTTCGACTCCCAGTCATGAGCTGAGCAGCCCAGCCCTCCTTCCAGGGTGTCCCTGACTTGTAGCACGCTGACCGTGAGTTGCATCCCCGAGACCATGAGCCAAATCCACCTGTCCTGGAGTTCTCAGACTGTGAGGCATTCTCAGCTTTTGGGGAGCTACAATTGCCAGGAATTGTGCTCCAGTGAAGGAGCTATTAAGATAGAATATGGATATCAATGAAATGGGGGTAACTGCAGTAACTTTAACTGACTCTACAGTTTAGAGAAGCTTTTTGCAGGAGGAACTTGGAAAAGTTTGAAGGCACAGACCAGAGAAGCCACAGAACATTCTAAGAAGAGCTTGGTTTGATAGGAGGTTCTGGTGGGAACCAAGAAGACCATATTGCTAATAGGAATGCAGACAGAAAAGGCCAGGCTCAGGTGGCTTCAGAGCAGAAGCTCCAACTGCCAGTGTGCTTGAAGACCATGCACATTGTGGTCTGGCAGAAGATGCATTTATGTTTTCTCTATGTCCTCACACTTTGCAGGACACTGAGGTTTAAGAGTGGTGGACTGACTAATTCCAAAACAACCCAACATTCAGGCCATGGCATTCATACCATCAGCTGCACTTAGCTGGACTTACAGTGAGAGAAGAGAACACAAAGCAGATCAGAACAATTTTAAAATTCTTAAACTTTGGCCCCAAGGAAGCCCCATATAAAGTTGGGGCCAAGGTACACATGGCTGCTTAAAAGATTAGTGTCAGTGAAATAAAACCAAGTATTTTGTACAGGACAAAAGAACAAAGATGCCTTGACTACATCTCAGAGATGAGCAAGATCCCACCAAGGGCACAAATATGTAAACCTCTCAGTGGAGAAGAGAGTCATCTACCTTCCTGCTCAAGAGGGGCCTCCTAGGGAATCTGCTCCTTGGGATTCATTTCATTGCACTCAGACGTCCCTGTAGCTGTAGCCCAAGGAGGCCTGGCTGTTATCCGTACTGCTTGGCATTGCCTACGTAGTGGTGCTTTATTGGGATGTGGAGTATGTGAGTTGTGAGATCAGGGAGGTTTCCAACTTCAAAGGAAGGCCTGGAAGGCCAAGCAGTGCATGGATCTATTGGAATGAAGCCAAGGATTTCAGGGCAAACCCCAGGGGAGTCAGAAATGGCAGGAAATGTCTGCTAAGGAAAGCTACAGGCCAGAAGAAGCCCCCAAAGCGAGGTCCCAGCGCAGGGCAGGGTGCAGAGCCACCCAGCCTTTGGATCCACATCTTTGTGCTCTAGATACTGAGCGTAGAGCTGCAGCATTCATTGTCTGTCACCCAGGTTTTGGCGTTGCTTTGGTCTGATCCTTTTCTGTCCTTGTTAATCCCTTTCAGAGTGGGGATGCTGGCCTGTGCCATGGGCACTGTGCTGTACCCATCCACCTCTCCACTTTGTGACAAGGACTGAAATGCAGCCAGGCTGTGCTCAAGAGGAAGCAGCAGGCCTTGGCTTCCCTGGAAACCCATGTTGACTGGCGTCCCAGGTAGGAGTGTCGAGTGTCTTTCTTGTTCTCCATTACTTAAGACATATTCTGCTGGCTCCACAGTGCATCCCCTTTTGTTATATTTTCACTGTAAATACACAATATACACAACGTTGAGCGATTATTTTAGTCAAATAAATTATCATACCCCTACTCATAGCTCTATACCGCCAATTCTTTTTTTTTTCTTCTTCTTCTTGTGGTAAGAATACCTAATGTATACTCTTTTACACATTTCCAGTATGCAATGCAATTCTTTTTTTTTTTTTAAAGAAAATACAGGATGGAAATAAGAAAATTAGAAATGATGCAGAATTTAACTAAACAAAATAATATGAGTTTGACAGTATTTGCCGTATTGCATAATGTTGTCTTCCACTTAGTTGTCCAGATTACCAGATAGATGCATCAAAAATTGGAATAAGGAAGAAAGAAAAAAGTTATGAGAAATTAAGAAGGGAAAAGAAGGCAAAAGAATGAAGAAAGACAACGTGCGCGTGCCCCCCCACACACTAACTGCTCCTTTCTCTAGACCGTCAGAAATCCACAGTTCAATTTTCTAAGCCACTCTGCCTCATGCATAGATCTGTCTCTTTCCCGCAGCCCCTGTCCTGTCCTCCTCACCTCAGATTCCTTCCTTTTGAACAGATCCGCTCCCCTTTCATGGTATCTCTACAATGTAAACTGTTAATACGATCTCAGTTTGGCACTTCTTCTCTATCCTTGTTCATAACCCGTGCCTGTGAATCCATATTCTTTGACCTACTTCTTCCATTTTTATAGCCCATGGCCCCCTACTGTACCCACTGTTCCGGTCTGTGTTCTTTTTTTGGATTCTATGTATAAGTGAGATCACGTGATATTTGCTTTTCTGTGGCTGATTAGTTCCCTAGCATATTTTCTTCCAGGTTCATCTGGGTGACTACAAGTGGAAGAGACTTCTCCTTTTCAAGGCTCAAAATCATCCCATAGCATCTCTTATTTATTCTTTTGCCAATGAACACTTCAGTCATTCTCGAATCTTGACTACTGTGAAAACTGCTGCAATGAATGCGAAGTTGCAGACATCTTTATGAGACAATGACATAATTTCCTCTGAGTACGCACTCAGAACAAGGGCTGCTGGCACCTATGTGGTGTCAGGAGCTGCCATATTTCTTTCTGTGGTGGCCACAGCAGCTAGCATTCCTACCAAGATCGCCAAGCTCACCCTTTTGCCTTTGCCCATGCTGTGCCGTCCTAGCAGCTCCAAGGTAATAGCTCATGAGAGTTGTAATGGTGATTAATGATGTTGGCTACCTTTTCATCTACCTGTTGGTCATTTTAAGTTTTCTCTGGAGAAATATCTGTTGAAGTCTTTTGCCCCTTTTCTGAATTGAGTTATTCATTTTCTTGTATTTTACCCAAAATTTTCTTAACCTATTTTGCATTTTAACTCCTTATCAAATAACTGCTTTGCAAATGATTTTCCCTAACCCACAGGCTACATCCTCATTGGATTCTTGATCCTTTTGTGTTCCAAATATTTTAGTTTGAGTTTACTCCCCCCGTCCCCCCCCCCCTTTTATTTTATTTTATTTTTTTTTCTTTTGGTTTTTCATTGTCTGGCCTAGGGCTCATGTTTGAATTTTGGTGATATTTGCTTTTGTTTGAAAAATAAGATACAAAATTCTAACTGCTGCTAAATGCACACTGAATCACAACAACCATCACTTTTAGGTAGAGCACACCCCTAGGACCTGCACTCATGGCGTAGACAGTGTAGGCCATCAGTATCTTCGCGTAAGAGTGAGCATGCCAGGAGGAGGGCTGTGAAGCCGGGGTGTCGGGGTCACTGGCTGCTGAGCTGCAGTACCCCACCTGGGTGTACTGAATTCTGGTCCAGTGCTACTGCCTGTGGGGATCCTCAACCGATAAATATCTACTAAGGGATCAGCATATTATTGATGCCAAGGAGACTCTGGCTTTGGGACAGATGCAGTGCTGATGTGCTCCGCAGTTGCTGCTCAATTCTACTAGCGAGCCAGCCACAGTTAGGAGACAATGACTTTAACAGCCAAGCTGGTGGGCCTTGGAGGCCGCCAGCCATGACCCGGGGAAACTGTTAGCTTTAACAGGTCCTCAGCGACATTTAGCCATGTAAATCAGGAGGGGAACACATCCTGACATCGCGGGCCAATTCAGCGTGCAGCAAAGGTGCTAATGCTTCTCATTTATCTTCCTCTGTTCTACTCTTATGAATTTCAAAAGTAGGAGGCCCAAGATTCATCTTCGAACAGACAATGCTCCAATCAATATTTAAGGCAGGACTGGATTTTGCTTACAAAACTTTGGAACTTTTTTAGCTTATAAAAGCTTCGTTTGATGAAATATTTATACAATCACACACACATAAAGGTTGTCTTTGATGTCATGGATACTGTAGGACCTTAAGGAAGATATTTTGTTTTTTTGTTTTAGGCAAGGGTCTATAGGGTGTTCAGGGTCTCACTACTAGATAGGACTCATAGTAATCCGCCTGTTTACTGCCTCCCAAGAGCTGGGATTACGCGGGCACACCACCACAGCCAGTCTCAATTGCCTTCTCAGTGTGCCCTGGGGCGGGGCTGGCACAGCAGGCCAGAGATCAAGTCCTCAGCCCCTGTGCCTGCTTGTGGGCTCGTTAATCCTCTGAGCCATTTGGCTAGCTCTTTTTGTTTGTTTGTTTGTTTTGACCTTGTGGAAGTTACTGGATTTTAAATACAGTTTATGTTTCTCCCTCAGATCTTAAGAAGAACATGCAATCTAGATGTCAGATTGTAATCGCTGTATAAAATCTGTCACACGTTCAGAGATGGGCCTTCCAAACTGTGCTGGGGTCCTAGGCTGCTAGTTTGTACCTAAACATGAGGCAGGGAAGTGGAGGTTGCTCAGAAGAGGTGAGCTACAGCGCGTGCTCCAGGAGTGTGTCCTCATCCCTGCTCCTGGCCAGCCTGCACCTCTCCTTCTTCATGGTGTGGATGTTTGGGGTTTTGTCCAAGAAATGTGAAACCCCACGCATCCGCTTACTAAAACTTGACTGATTCTTAGCCTAAGGCACACAGTTTTTGCAAGAATAAAAACCCTAAATAAACTTGCACCCTTACATTCCTATCATTTAATTGCCAATTTTCATTTGCCCATGTAAATTTTCTACATTTACGTTACAGATTTTTTTTTAAGCAATGCTATGACTTGCATAGATTCCTCAAAACCAAATGTTAGACAAAACCCTGAGAGCCACAGTGTTGGGGTGGAGCCTCCTGGGAGGCGTCTAAGTCAAGTGGACTGCGCCCTGAGAGTGGGAGGAGGCCAACTGTGAGGAGGCGGGGTCAGCACGTTTGGTCTGTTACTTTCTCTTTTACATCTGACGTCTTCCATGGTGCTGGGTGGCAGCAGGAGGGCCTTCACTGCACATGGGCCCTCAATCTCATCCTGCCAGGTCTCCAGAGAGTGAGGCAAATGAGTGTGTGGCCAGCATGTGTCACCCAGGGAGGAGCTAGTACAGGGGGATGAGCGGACTATGACAGACAGCTGCTGATCTGCAATCACTTGGGCCAGAACTGGCTTTAATCCACACATGTGCCTACTCCAAATGTAGATCCTCCTCAACTGATAAAGATGATCTTCATAAAGCCATTTGTATCAGTTAGTGTGCAGTAGAAGAACAAGTGCGATATGATATGTAATGTAATGTAATGTAATGTAATATAATGTAATGTAATGTAATGTAATGCAACGCAACGCAACGCAATGCAACGCAACGCAACGTAACGTAATGTAACGTAACGTAATGTAATGTAATGTAATACAGGATGGGGAGATAGCTCAGTAGTATAAGCACTTGCCTGGCAAGCACTACAACCCAGGTTTGATCCCCGGTACAGCATGCCATGCTGGTCCCTCACTGTGCCAGATATTGAAACTGGACGTGGTGGTGCACAGTTGTAATCCTAGTGCTGAGGAGACAGGAAGATCACTATGAGTCCAAGCTGTGTAATGAGACTCTGTATCAAATAAATAAATCTTAGAAAAATAATAATATGCTATGCTATGCTATGCTATACTATGTTAGAAAAAGGATTTAGAAAGCACACTTACCCTGGTCACCTATGGAATCAGGGGAGGAAAACCCCAGAAGGACGATCCCACGAATGCCAGAGGGTCCAGCTGAAGGTCCAAGGCCTGGATCCCACTGCTCAGCCCTGTGGGCATCCTCATCAGGACCCGCAGGATCTGGCTAGGAGGCTGTGCGGGAAGAGTCTGTGCGGGAGAATGAGATGGGATTCGAAGGTGGTGGTGACGGCTGGAGACCTCTGCAGAAGCACATGTGCAGGTTCCTCCTTCTGCCGCTTTTCGGTCCACCCAGAGGACAAACCTGATGGGTGGTGACACCTACAGCAGGGTGGGTCCTCTGTCAGTAGGAAGCCAGCTATATGGACACGCCTAGAGCTGTGCTGGCCTAACCTTCTAGGGCTTCTTTACTCAAGTTAGCTCCACAGCTAACTATCATATCACTGTATGTTGACAAATCTCACATGCTGGGGGTTCTGAAAATGTTAAAAATGCATTTATCAGCCTCAACTAATGACCATCACAGTGCACTCTTGCTTGCATTAAGCATGCTTGGGAAACTTAAATTCACCTACGGTTGACTAGTATATGCTAGCACAATGGCTATTTTGTCATAAAGAACACAAGCCTCATGGGAGTTACTGAGCATCATGTTAAAGTGAAAAATAAAATGGTTTCATGAATAGGATTTTACACCATTGTGAGGCTGAAAAGTCCTAAGCCAAGAAACCACAGGTTAGGCAATGCTTGGATCTATTTTGTTATCCACTTAAATATCACCTGTCTGGGCCAGCCAGATAGCTCAGCAGACCAAAGCACCTGCTTGGGCAGGCGCAGGGACTGGTTTTGATCCCTGGAGTGCCGTGCAGGCCCCACCCCTGAGGGTGCACTGAGATGGTAAATGAGACCAGGCATGATGGCACACGCCTCCAGTCCCAGTGCTTGGGAGGCTGAAAACAGGAGGATCACTACGAGTCTCAACTGTGTGGTGAGACCCTGCAGGCCCTGTACTAAATACACACAAGAATTTATTTGTGAGAACTTGGCTCTAATTTTAACATGGCTGGTATTCATCAGGGTCTCTCTAAGTGACCCTTTGGTTATATAGTTGTTTCTCAGTTTCACACTCAGTATGATACTCATTGAATGTAAATGTTTCTGAGGGGGCAGGAGAAACTCGCTCCTGCTGAGTCTTTGCAGGACATTCTTCAGCAAATGTTCCCCAAGGCCAGCAATGTGAGTACTGTGCTGGGCTGGGAATAGGTAGGAGCCAAGCAGCGTAACATGCACTGCGTGTTCACCAATCACACAAGGATGGCGGATGTACCAGAGTCACTGGGAAGGACCCATGGTAGCACAAGGGCCATAAGCGTGTCCTTGAGAAAGCAAATGAGGGCAGAGTGGTGTCACGGGGGGCTGGCTCCTGCTTCTTGGAATGGTTCAAGGAATAATAAATAATAATATTTATAGTAATAATCATAATCATAATCACAATAATAATAAAGGCCAGCAGGAAAGCTCAGCAGTCTAAAGCACCTGCTTTGGCAAGCTTAGTCAGGCACAGGGGACCACAATTTGGTCCCTGGCACCACATGCCACACCAGCCTCACCCTCAAAAAAATAAAAAGAATAAAGTGAGGGCACCGGGGTGAAATCACTTCTCTCCTTCAGGACTCAGATGGTTTCTGTCGCTTCTGCCCCTGTGTCTGCTCTGCATGATGTAGCTGATTTCTTCTTTAAATCTGCCTTGCTATGCTGTGTAGCAAGGGTGTTTCGAGGTACAACTCGGTAGGATACTTTATTGGCTGGGTTAACACGGTAAATACCATAAATCCAGCAATTACTAATCATCTCCTTTGTTATCAAGGAAGAACTAAATTAGAGGCCTTTTATTATCTTCACAATGGACTCTAAGAAGAATTAATCTCCCAGAGAGATATCTTCCATCTCCACCTGGTGCTGGCCCTGCCCTACACACATCCTACCTTCCTGGGCTACCTGTGCTATGCGCTGCAGCGGGCTGTTCTAGGATCAAGAGGTCCTGAAGTTATCAGCGTGGGCTTGGCAACTGGCGATGCATCTCTGCAGCCTTCTGTGGCTAAGCAATCACTCTCTCTGGAGGAGGATGAAGCAGAGAACACAGACATGGTGCACATGCTTCCGCATCCTGAGCCTGGCACGCTTCTGCACCCCGAACCTTGGTGTGCTGCGGGCAGGCATGCGGGCTATTTTGCTGGGCACCCAAGGGCAAGTGTAGGGCTTGAGAAATGCTACTCTGCTGCCAGCCAGCTGTGCTGGAGAAGAACAGCCTACCTGGGCGAGCAAGAGCTGTGACCTGAGCATTAACATTTCATGCGTGATGTCTTGGATGTATCATTCCTACAGGTAGGCTAACAGCCAGCCAGGTGCCAGGAGCCTGCACAGAAAGTGCCCGATGAGTGGGGCATCTGTCAGCTTTGGGGCAGCCTGGCCCCACCAGGAAAGCACTTGCCCAGCCATGGAAGGTGTGGCTCACCTCTTACCTACTGCTCCTCACTTTCCTTTTCCACCTGTATTTTTTTTTAATCTTTTAATTATGTATGTATTTGGTCCAGGGTCTCACTACACAGCTCAGATCCACAATGATCCTCCTATCTCAGCCTCTCCAGTGCTGGGAGTACAGAGTATGCCACCACACCCAGTCTTGGTGGCTGACATGACATGAGACAGGGTCTGCACACAGAGTATGTGATACCGAGGGTTGAACCTGGGTCCTTGTGCTTGCCAGGCAGCTACTTGGACAGCAGATGTATCTCCATAGGACCAATTCCATTTCTATCATAGTTGAAAACACTGAGAATCAGGAAGATCAGACAATATGCTCACAGCCACCCAGTGAGTCTTACCCCAGGTCTTGGCCAGGACAACCACAATAGAGCATTTCTATCTAAGGGGTATGATCAGTACTTGCTGGGTGAGGTTCCCAGGATCTTAGAAGTTCCCATCCACAGCTTTTCAGCAGTTGTCCCTGCCTGCTCACCCCAGGCATGAAGCAGGGTGTCTCTGTGTGGCACCTGCTGCCACTTTGTCTGATGAACAATTACCCTGTGTGCAGGTGAATTCAGCCCAGGTCTGAGTGCCTCCCATGCATGTGGCTCTTGCCTTGATCCAGGGATACATGAATGAGCAAATAGAGGCCTCTGCTCCTAGAACTGGCATCCCAATGGGAGAGAGGGGTGACAAACAGTACCAGAACAACAGTGTAAATCAGAGAGCATGCTGGAAAGTGGGAAGGGCCATTATTTAACCAAAAACAACGCAGAGCAACATCAGCAGGGGGAGGCAAGAGGAATCATAATCCTGAGTTGGGAGGTCAAGGAGACCTCATTAGAAAGGCCTCACTTACTGCAGAACGGACGCCTGCTAAGCACCCCCTAACACTCTATTAAATATGTGTGTTTATCCAGGTTTTATAGGGGCAGAATAGAGACCAAAGTAAATTAAATAATGAGCCGGATATAGCTAGCCGGTATCAACCCTCTGTGGAAGCTTGTGTTCTGAACCATGATTCTACATTGCCACCAAATAGATTTAATATTGGACTCTTCATTAGCTGCTTCTGTGGAACTTAGAAGAAGATGAACAGGAAAAAGAGGTGGTCATGAGGCCTCCAAGAGGTTAAGCATCTCTGCGACTCCACAAAGTATTAGAGTTTAGTATCCATGTATGTTCTGGGGTGGAGAATCGTGGCACACACAGAAGTTGAAGACAGTGAAGGCCACGAGGAGGAGTAAGCTGGAGTGCGACCACGTGTTCTGCACTTCTGTCCCCTCCTGGGGACTTCCAGAGGGTGGGTAGCAGTCCATATAGGGTCCCTGGCTGAAGGCCACCACTCCCCGGTCATGACTCTACCACTCCCCAGTACACACGCACTGAACACTGAACAAGCACTTGGAGTCCGCAAGGCCAACCTGCACACCCAGCGTGCTCTACGGGCAACAGCAGAGCAATAGGCTGAGCTTGATGGAAGTCAGCAGCTTCCAAACTTTCTTAAGAGAGGTTTGTGTTTTGACCACTATTTACTTCTTTTTTATTGAAAAAAAAGATGAAAATGATACCAAATTTCAACATAAAGTGAAGAAATTAACAATGGTTGCTTTGTTGCATATTGTAATATATAATATTAAATATCAAAGACTACCACTTTTTGGTATACAAAATTGATCCACCAATTATGCATTATCCATTGCTTTTATTAAACCAATAGAAATAGTATTAAAATTATTGTAGCTATCTTGTGTGTACATGTATACCCTTCCTTCTTTCTCCTTTCCACCATCTCAATTGTTTTTTCCTTTTGAACAGTTTATTTTCCTTTCACAATATCTATGGAATCTTTCAGATTCCACTTACTCTTTCAGTTTCTTACACTAGGGAGACAATACAATGTTTACATATTTGGCTCTGATTTATTTTGCTTCTGAGTATGGTCTTTGGTCGCATCCATTTACTTATAAAAGCTTTCAGCTTATCTTTCTTGACAGCTGAGTAATACGCTGTTTTTTCCTTCTTGCAACTAACATTTCACACAGTAAAGCTTAGGAAAACACCGCTGTGGAGAACAGGAATTCCCACCGCTGCACTGCAAACAGAAGCAGATGCGGGTGTGCACCGACACTCGTGCGTGTGTCTTGTGTTCCTGTAATTGCACCACCAGCATCATGAGTGTGATGACCAAGGTTGGATTGCAATGCTTTGAGGCTAATTCTTGGCTCCACCTTTGCCATCTGTATGACCTTGGCCTTGCCACTTAGCTTGTTGTGAAATCTGGATTTCTTATCTGGAAGATTTTGTGGAAAAAATCAAATGCTATGCTAAGTAGAGAAACTTCTGAGAAGGTGTCCTGTGTGGAGAGATACTCATCAATTGTGATCTGCCTGTGAGCTGATTAATTTTTTCTACTCAAAAAAATGCTTCCAAGGCAGTCAGGAATGTCGCATTTCCATGTTCTACCTCAAGGTGCTAGAAGTGAATTTTTATGCCAAAAGGAAGAATAATTCCTTAATCGCAGGGAGCAGTAACATATTTAGGAATTACAGCTCTTGCTCCTGACTCTGCAGGTTTGCTCCTATCTGTCCTCTAAGGTGACAACTCAGTTTCTCAGAGATATGCCACAGTCCCTGGCCACACCCCTAGGAAATAAAGAACAGAGTACAAGACATTATTGGAATCTGGATGGAACACAGTGTGCAGGAGAAAATGCACCATCAGTGGCTGTGGTGAGGCCTGGCTGTGCCGGTTAGGCTAATCTTGGTTGTAAACTTGCTGGATAGGCTTTTGGAGGTGCAACTGGAGTGTGAGGATACTAACTGGACCCCTGGGTTAACTCTTTGATGGGTTCCTACCTGAATGGGCTCTTGGGAGGTGGGGCTTCAGAAGAAGTTGGTGGACAAGGGGGTGTGAACTGGGTGACTGCATCTGGCCCCCACGCCCGGCCTCTCTAGTACTTCCTCTGCTCTGTTGCCTAGGTGCCATGTCCTTCACTGTGTCACTCCACCACGACATTTGATGCCGTCAGCCTCTAGATGACCCCCAACCCCAACCTGTGTGTGCGTAGGTAGGGCATTAGAAGAGGATGGGTCATGGAGTGCTATAGCTTGACTGCTGTGGGGAGCTGGGGTCTGGTCTACAGTGGCGTGTCCCTGGAGTGTGAGTGAGAAGGATGTGTCTGCTTCCCCAGCTCTCCTGTTGGTCACTCTCTGCTTCTGGCCGCTGTGGCAGGAGTAACTGAATCCCTCGAGGCCTTTCCTCCATGCACACATGCCTCAGGCCAAGAAGGCCGTGGGCAGGCACCTCTAAAGTGCACAAGACAAAACAACTCTCTGTTTACATTGTGGGCATCAGGTCTTGTGTTTCAGCAAGAAAGAAAGTGACTACAACAGTCTTTCGACCACGGAACCTCTAGACCATAACTCCAAGGAGACCTCGCCTTCCTTCTGCGGCTGACATCAAGTATTTACCCAGCAACAGAAAGGTGACAATGAACTGGCTCTATCAATCTGCTCCACACCATGAAAGAGTAGCTTGTTTTCAAATAGGATAGCTAGAAAACAGACATGCAGATGTATCTATGTCAGTCTCTGGCCCTTGGCATCAGTTTAATTTTTCTTTTCCATTACAGAAATGGTAGATACCACTTGTTCTGTTTAACTCTCAAAGTTCTTTTCTGTACAAAAAAAAAACATTGTTAACCTGGAAAAACCTTGAAGCTGTTTCTGATGTTGTCACTGTGTAGGCTGGAAAATAAAAGCTTCTTCCCAGTTAAAATGAACATGTGCACGCTGTGTCCTTCCCCTGTGAGAGGATACTGTTGACCTGATAGGAAGAGAGGGTTTGATCTTAACAGTCTTGTTCTTGTTTCCCCTGAAGAAATTGCAGACCACTGGGATAGAACCACTCAGGAGATGTGAAAGCTGTTTGGTCCTCTCCTTCTCTCAGGCAGACTCTCTGGCAACCTCCCACACAGCTGCTCAGCTCCAGGTCGGAGGTGTTTCATCCCGTGGATCCCATGCAGTCCTGTCTGCCAGAGCCAGCCACTTCCTCTTCTGTTCTTGCCCTTATCTTCATCCTAATGGTTCACTCCATCTCAGGTTGTTCAGGCTGTTATTGTAAGGCAAATTCAAAGGTCCTGGGATAAATTGATCAGGCATTCAGATTCCATAAGAAGCTTCTTTGCTGGGTACTGCACCCTTCTGGCCTAGAGGAACAGAGGTCCTGTTTTCTGCACCCTCACAGAGGTGCTGCATCCCTAGTTTTCCCAGGTGGGAGCTGGATCCCCAGAGCTCAGAGTGCTCATGCATCATGGTTTTGCATGTATCATGTCCATTTTTATATTACTGAACCTGAATATGATACAGTGGGTAACTGATAAAAGATAGACTTTTCTTCAACTGAATTTTCAGAGTCTGGACAAATGGGAACTCTGCAGTGGCCTGAGGCTGTGCAGGGCACTACTAACATACACAAGAGACTAAGGATAGTTGTTTTCTAGAAATGCCTTCAAGATAACCTATGAATTCTCATTAGCTCCTTACGCCATGGAGCTACCTCAGGACCCAACTGTTAGGAGTAGATAGTGTGTGCTGGCTCAGTCACCTTCCCAGACTGGATACAATATAAAACCATCGTCCATTCCAAGAAGGAGAGGTTTAATTTGGTTTATGATTCAGGAGATTCAGTCCATGGTTTCCATGGCTCCAAGTCAAATAGGGTAGCAGAAGGGTGTGACAAAGGAAAGTATACTCATGGCAACCAAGAAGCAGAGAGAGAAGGGAGGAGCTGGGGATAAGAATGTGCCCTTGTAAGGTACAGCCCCAGTCGTCCAGCTTGAGTCACATCCTACCTGCTGACAGCACACTCAGGTGTGATCTCCTTTACTGATGAACCCACTGCCAAACGTAGTACCTGTGGCTCAATTACATTCTAGCACATGAGAATGCGGTGGGCTGGGGCTCAGCCCTAAATCCTACTAGGAACTCCATGTGAGCATAAGTTCTGCCAGGGACATGCACGCCACAGAGTAGCATCACTCCTACTTGATGGGTGCCTGAGACTCTCCAGGGTATGGATTCTGAGTCTGCAGCTCTGGCAGGTGGCCTCTGTGTTTGAACCTTAGAGCTGGCCATATGTCTCTGACTCCTCTGGCTATAAGCCCCAGCATTGCAGAGCCCAGAAGAGCCACCCAGAGTGCCATTATCTGCTGTAGTATGGAGCTCTGATGACTGCTCCTTTAAAATAATTCTGTTGCTGAAGCTCCTCATCTTGGCCTGTGGTAGGAGCGCAGCCCCCAGGCTTTCCGAGATGCTCTCAGGACCTCCTCTTAGACACCTCAAGTAGCAGGTCCTGCCTCCAGACTGATTGAGAAGCTACAGGCCACACACTCTATGTCCTCTCCTGCACATGTATTCTCCTAAAGAATGACACACAAGTTAAGAACTTTCGAAGTCTTTAAACTCAGCTACTCCTCTGCTTAAAATTTTTTATCCTTATGTCATTTCTGTCTCCTCACATCTTATTATAAATAGTTGGGAGATGCCAGGCAACACTTTCCCCAGTAAAATCATCCAATTTTATCACCCACAAAATCCACCTTCCACAAAACCCTGGAGCACACACAAGCTTCATCCAAGGTCTACATCCTTTACCATAGGGATGGCATCTATTCCGCTCATCAGTGGTGTGTTCCTCATTACCAAGAAAGATCTCATCAGAATGGCTTCCACTGCTTCTGTTCCCAATGCCCTGCTCAGAATGGCATAGGCATCATATGAGGAGGCTTCGAGTTCTTCTCCAGCATTCCTCTTTTTTCATTTCAAGTTTGTGCCACACTCACCATTAAGTGTTGGTTCTCAGCAGTGTGGGGTTTTTCAGCATAAACCCCAAAGTTCTTGGGGTTCTGACTTACCCCTGCATCCAAAGCCACTTTACAGCAGAAGGAATTTGCTACAGTGGTACCCTTTCTTTGCCATGCAGTTTTAGTTCACTTGGGCCTCTCTAACCAACTGCTACAGCTCAAGGGCACCTTGAGATCAGTCATCAATTGTTCCTGGTTCCAGAGGCTGAGGAAGCCTGAGGTCAGGGCACCTGTGAGCTCAGGATCTTCTGTGGGTGGTATGAGTGCCATGTCCCCATGGCCATGGCACATGGAGTGGTGGAAGTTTCTGGAGTCTTCCCCATGGAGATGTGGATCTCATTGGTGAGGGTGGCATCCTCCTTGTTAACCATGTCCTAAAGGCCCGGTGCCACTTTCTTTTCCATTGCTGAAAGCCAATACCTGAGAAAAATAATTTAAATAAGGAAAGTTTATTTTTGGCTCGCAGTTCCAGAAGCTTCCATGCACAGTCCCTTGGGTCTTTTGTGCGTGGGCCCGGGGTGAGGCAGAACATCCTGGTGGAAGGGGTTGAGGGAGCAAAGCCTCTTGCCTACAGAAGCTGGTAAAGAGATAGAGAAAGAAGGCAGAGGAAGGGACCAGGGTCAGATGCAGCCAGCAAGGCCAGGCCTCTGTCCCCTGCCTGCAGCTGGTCTCACTCCCCCAACTACACCATCAGATTTGGTTTTATCAATGGATTAATCCACTGGGGAAGTTGGAGTCCTCCTACCCCAATCACACCCCTGCCTCTGGCCATTGCCCTGTTATTTCCAACATGGGGGACACTCCTGCTCCCACCCACAAGGGCCCCACTTTTAGCTTTCATCCCAGTGTGCCCTGGGCTACAGCAGGAGCCAGCATGACCCTGCAGCCTCTGTGGGCACCGCTTCCATCTGGGCCTGGCCTAGCTCCCTTCTGCCCTGAGTTGTCCACTGGGGCAGGCGCTCCTTCTGATCCACCCCTCTGTCTCTCTATTCCTGCTTCCCCAGAGCTGAGGAAGCTTCTGGAAGGCTCCTGATGCAAGCTCCAGTGGCTCCCAGCTCTGCCTTGAGCCGTTGATTTATGCCTGCTCTTCCCTACTGTAGCCATCCAAGCAGCACCAGGAGCTTCCACGCAGAGTCGCAGGGAGGGTGCGGCGTGGGTCTGCAGAGTATCAGACCAACAGCTTGCTCCGAGTCCACTGGGAGGAGCCATCCTGGTACCATTAGTGGCCCAAAGAACTTTCCTCCTCATCCCAGAAGAGCAGTGGCGCATTTGTGGTCCAGGATTGGAGAGTTCGGTCCCTGCTTTTCCTGCAAGTGTTTACAAGCAAGCAAGGGAGGACCCACCACACTATCTCTGCATGTGTGGGCAGGGCAGGAGTGGCCCAGTCTCAGGCGGCAGCTCATGAGCCGGGCAGAGATAAAGGTCTGTCGACAACCACAGCTGCACCCTCCAAAAAAGTGAATTCAAAGATTCATGATTTTCTGCTTTGGAATCAAAGGCTATGGGTGAAGAAATCTGTAGAAATTATCTGAGGCTGCTTCACCCTTAGCATCTATTATTCAACACTTCACTCATTGCCCTGTTATGAATATTTAATCACTCAACAATTGTAAGTGGTTGAGCCTTCCAGGAGGACCTAAGAGGATGAGGGAGGAAGAGGCTCAGAGTTGAAGGAGCCAAGGAGGCTTGTGAAAGGTGGGCCTCCAAGCTATGTCCAGGCTGTGTGGGGCCTAGAGAGCAGGTGGGCCCTCTGTGGTGCTGGCCTTTGAAGGTGGCTGACAAAAACCCTGGTGCTGTGTGCTCTCTGGAGCTCAAAGGCCACAGCCAACCTCTCCTGCTCCACAGGTACCATCAGGGGCACCTTGGGAAGCAGGCGAAGACAGATCTTTCCAAAGATCTTTCCAATGACCAGTGGTGTCATCTTTGCCCTTTTCCTTTCTGTCTCAAACAGACTATGTTCATACACACACACACACACACACACACAGCCAGCCAGCACAGCATGCTTGGCAAGCTGCTGGAGGGGCTATCAATAATGCATGTGCAGAGCTGCACTGGGCCTCAGGCTGGGAGAGGAGCTGGGAGAAGGGACCACAGGAGCGATCTCTGGGCTCATAGAGGTCAGGGCCTGGACTGAGTGCTTGGAAACAAACACTGCTGGGTAAATGTGTATGTGTCCATCTGGACCCTGTAAATATCACACTCTCAGGCCACTCTCCATGGTGTTCTGAGCTGTGTTACAGACCTTGAGGCGATTTGTGGAAGTCTTTTTCTCTAGTGCTCAGGACATGGCCTTCTTTGGAAACAGGGCCAATGGAGGTAAAGTAAATGAGGTGAGGGTGAAGCCAAGGTAGCCAGCAGAGACCCTTGTCCAATGTAACCTTGTCAAAGGGGACATTTGGACCCAGCACTACATGGGAACGATGCAGTGTGAAGATGAAGGCCAAGGCTGGGGTGATGCAGACCGAGGACTCCTGAGGTCACCAGCGTACCCTGAAGTCAGTGCAGAGTCCTAGAGCGGATTTTCTCTCATAGTCTCAGAAGGAAGCAACTCTGCCAACTTTTGACCTCAGACTTCTGATCTCTAAGACGAGATGCAATTTGTACAGCCAGAGCCCCACATACCAGTTTGTGGCCCTGACTGAAGGCAGCCCTAGTGAGCTAACACCCAGGGCTGGAGCTCTGAGGAGAGCTCCTCCTCAGAAGGTTGGCCAAGCCACTCTGCAAGGAGTCACTGTTCTAGACATGGCAGTGTCTCTGGTCCTGCTTCCTCACTGGGCCTTTGGAGCTCAGGATTTCTAGAGGGAGGCAAGTCTCAAGGTTAGCAGCATGAGGGCCTGGGGGCCTGCTGGGAGAGCAGCGTGTAGCTCTTGCCTGAAGGCCGGCTGACCCGGAGACGGGGACAGCTGATGATTAGAGTAAGCCCCAAGGTATTTCTGGATGAGGTTGATGTTGAAATGGTTAGACTAGAAAGGCCAATGGCCTACCCCACTTTGGTGAGCCTCATACCATAGTGCCTGCCTCAGAGAAAAGGCAGCCCTTGGAGGAGAAAGAGATTCCTCTGATCCAACTGACCTGTCTGCCAGTGCTAACACTGAACACAGAGACACAATCAAGGCTGCTGAAAGGTGGCATCAACCGAGTCCACTGATCCTCAAACAGAATACGGAGCATGTGCCCAGTGGAGCCTTAAAAAGGGATGCCATTCTATAACACGAGTCAACACAGATGAGCCTGAAGGACATTGCACTGGGTAAAAAAAAGCCTCTCAGAGAATGTTCTAGATTGTCCTCAGAGCAGTCACATATGTAGAGACAAAAAGCTGAATGGTGACTGCCAAGGCCTAGAGAAGGAAAGAAGGACCAGTACAGGGCTGCCTCGGGGGAAGGCAGAGCAGAAAGGCAGCTGTGCTTGGTGCTGCTGGTGTGTACAAGGCAACTGTGAAGCTGGAGGCTTGTGAGGAGCGTGTCCTACCACGACATTTAGACTTGTAGACAGTGAGGCTCTGGAGCAAAATGTAGCACCAGAGATTGCAGGGCCGGGCTCTAAGCAAAAGCTCCAGAACTGGCTAGTGGGAAAGGGCTCCGGCTGCCCGTGTCACCTGTATGGGAAAAGGCAGCCCTCTGCACTCTGCTGGGGCCACGGTGAAGCCACTCTCACACACACTGAGCACCTGGCGCCAGCAGGCGCATCTGCTCTGCAGGCCTGAGGCCTGGCCAGTGGTGTCCCCTGCAGAAGGTACAGATGCGCTGCTCCCCTCTGCAGGCCCCTGTTTCAGGATTCCCAGAGGAGCCCTGGCTGCAGCTGTGCTGGATGGGGTTTGCAGGCCAGACTGGGGAGTCCTCGTGCAATAGCCACAGCGTCTGCAAAGCCCAGGGCAGACAGCTGGAAAGAGGGGCACTCCCTCCCCCCAGGACACAGGAGTCCCGAGAATGTGGGTTACAAGGACAACAGCACAGTGTGCGTCAGGCAGCCGTCCCCGGCCCCTTGTGGAGCGAACCGCAATGTATGAGAGCAATCGTCTTTATTGTTGTTGCCATAATGTTGTGATTCCTTTTATTACTAGTGTAATATACTCTATTCTAGTAGATCTTAATGGTTGTTAATAAAATATTAATGCCTTTTATTTATTTTTTCATATATTTCACTGCAAACACGCACTGATTCTTGTCATGGGCGATCGTTAGTGTAATGATTGACCTCCTGGGGGAGTCACCGTTAGTCTATGATTAAACACAAGTTTCAGGACGGAGGAGTGGAGGCGGGGAAAGTCCTGACATTGACGCTCCACTCGCTGGAGGACTCCAGCAGGCCAGAGTGCAAGAGCTCTGCGTATGCTCAGGCTCCCAGCTGTGCTCGGTCCCAGCAGGCGCTGGCAAGAATGTGCCTCGCAGGCGCAGCCTCAGCAGGCCAGCTTCCGGGCCTATCTGTGGCTTGCTTCCTGGTGCACCCCGTGTGTCACCCGTGCCTCGTGCTCCAGTCTGATGGGCTTTGTGGATCCCGCTCTGCTACTCCTCAGCCCTCCCGGTCTCCTTCCTCTCCCTCCTCACCTCTGCTTTGTTGGTGTTTCTCTCGATCGTCGCAGTCATGACTCATAGCACAGCCATCTCTGCACGTGGGCAACCTCTTCAGTCCATCGTCGTGTAGGCTCTGCAGTGCATGTCGGTGACCCCAGCACCCTGCGACGCTGAGGCAGGGAAATGGCAAGTCTGAGTCTATTACAGGTCACTTAGTGACTTAGCTACATAATGTCTCAAATTAAAAAAGCAATTTTACTGCCTGGCAAGTACAAGGTCCTGAGTTCGATCCCCAGTTCCACAAAAAAGAAAAAAGCATTTTTAAAATACTGTGTATATGGGTCATTGTCAAGGCTCTCGCTTCAGTCCTCAGTCCTGTCAGTAGCAGTAACAACTGCATCAGCAATCATAATAACACAAGCACACAGGAGATAATGAAGCTTGTCTTGTCTGAAGATGGCCTTTCTTGGCTCCTTCCTACTTGACTCCAGCCACCTTTGGCCTCTCAGCCTCAGCCAGTGTTTCCCACACGGCTGTAGGGTGCCCACGCTGCTGTTGTGGACGTCATCCTGCTGAAATCACGTCTGGCTGGACTTAGGTGTGCTTTGTGGAAAAATGGCAGAGTTTTGCTCACCCCAGCTGTCTCACCATGAGCAACAGAGAGACTGAAGAAGCTCAACGATATGTGCCCGAGCTCCTGTCCCAGTCAAGGCTGGAGCAGGGACTGAACGCTGAGGCCAGGCGTTTTGCCAGGCTCCTCAGCCTTTCCCAATGCAGATAGAACACGCGAGAAGCAGAGAGGGGCCTTGCCAAATTTAGATGGCAAAGGGTTAGGAAAAGGATGTCTAGAAAGCAGCATTTGAGAGACGCTATGTGTGTGTGTGTGTGTGTGTGTGTGTGTGTGTGTGTGTGTGTGTGCAATAGAGAGAGGGGCAGAAAGAGAGAGACATAGACAGGTACACAGAAACAGAGAGACAGCCAGAGATAGAGAGATGGGGAAGGAAGAGATAGAGAGAAAGAGAGACAGAGACAGAGATAGAGAGACCAGGAGGGAGAGATAGAGATGGAGAGAGAGACAGAGACAGACAGAGAGAGGCAGAGAGAGAAAAACAGGGAGGCAGACAGAGGCAGAGCTTGAATGTACATGACCAGGACCAGAGTAATGCTGGCCCATGCTGGAACAAGCACTGCAGGGAGTCCCAGGGATGCAGGACCCTTTCCTGAGGATGATTGGACCTTACTCTAAGATTCATGGCAAAAGGAAGATGAAGGAGGGATGAGAGCAGAGAGTGACAAGGAAGGGAGAGAGAGATATGGGGAGGGGACAACAGAAAAGATAAAAATATATGACAATTGTATACAGCATTACTTTTTAATTTTATAATTTAACTAAACAGACTTTGAAAATACTCCAACTCCCTTTCATACTCAGGATGCTAATTAAGACATAATACAAAATGTCCAATCTCAATCTCTGAAGGAGAAGTGTATACCCTTGACAATAATATGTCGCAAAAATCATGTCTTCCTACAACAAGGAGACTTGTACTCCTGTCCTTGGAATATAGGTGGGAAGTTTATTCATTTTATTTAGATGTTTCTTCCATTCTATTAAGAAAAGAGGATTACTTTTCTGATTATCAGATTTCTAGCACTATAGCAAATATACTCGAGACAGTCAACTTATCAAGAAAAAAGTTTGATTTAGGCTCATGGTTTTGGAAATGGCAGTGCATGCTCAATCAGTGCCATGACTTTTGGGCCTAAACTGAGGCAGCTCCTCATGGCGGGAAGGAGTGACCAAGCAAAACTGCTCACCTAATGAGCAGGGGGCAAAAGAAGAAGATGAGCAGCGATCCCCTAGGCCATGTAGGCCTCCCACAGAATTCAGCTCTTAGGACCCCAGCAGGCCCCATCCATGCCCTCCTGGGAAGCACATCTTTGAGGACATTTGCCAAACTATAGCACCTAGGAAGATGCAGCTGATGGAACCATTCTATGCTAGAAGTGGAAGCCTTATTTTTTTTATAGCCCCCTTTAAGGGGGTTAGGATAGGAGCCTGCATTTGCCTAAACTGAGACACTCTGAGGGGAGTCAGAGGTGTTTAGAGAGCTCCCTTAGGGACTCAGGGGACATCTTTCTCCATTTGCCAGTAAAGGCCTCAAAGTCTGTGGTCCATTCATGTGGAACCCCAGGCTGCTGGAGGACGATCTCCCCTCTTTTCCCTTCTGGGAACTCTGCAGTTAGGATCTGCACAGTTGAGCTCCAGGGCCACATGGAGTCACGTGCCACACCTGCTGGGTGGTCTGGGCAGGCACACTGGCCACTCAAGTGAGACTGTTTCATGACCGGAGCAGTGTTTAGCAACACACAGACTGACTCCCAGGCCTCTTCTAGGTGAAGGGCTCCCTCATGGTCAATCACCACCTAGCTGGTCAGGTGAACAGTGATCCATCTTTAGGAGGATCAGGGAACATCCAGCAGCCAAGGAACTCACATGCAAAGTCCATCATTTACAGAGTGAGTCAGGAAATCTTGCAAAAATGCAGAGTCCCATAATGTCACAGGAATCCTGAGGTCATGAGTGAAGGCCACAGCACCTGCCTGTGAGGCCAACTCTGGGCCTGGCTCTCTCCGTGTCCCCCAGGGCCAGTGTTGTGTGCCCCGTGCTCCACTCCTTCATATGACAGAATGTGAACTCCATCACAGCGGAGATCCTTGTCTCTCCAACGCGCCAATACAATAGGAGCACCTAGTGAGGTCCCCAGAGCATGGGAGATGTTCTCTCAGCAGCACCTTAGTAACAAAATGCCAGTTTTTCCTTCTAGAATTTCAGTGAGGACAAAGGATTGGTCTGCTGGTTGTTGCTACTACTGAATAACCACCCCCCAGGTCATAGCACAATGCCCAATTCACACACAGTTGGAATCTGTTGAGTGAGAAAACCAGGGTGCACGCTTCTAATTAGCAAGCTTAGAATAAAAAGGAGCAAGAGAGGCCCCTTCAGAGGCCAGCACCAAACCTTGGCTTGGTTGTTTTGTTGAGATGTGGTTATTTTCTTTTCTTGTTTCAGAACTTTTGTTTGTTTGTTTATTTATATTTATGGCCAGCTCAGCCTGCTCTGAGGGCAGGGCTGGTGCAGCATGTGGTGCCAGGGATGGAACCACAGTCCCTGCAGCCGCCCAAGCTTTCCTAAGCAGGCGCTTTAGACCACTGAGCCATGTGGTTTTGATGAGTTAGTTTAGTTCCCTAGGGTGGGGTGGGGGACTCTAACTGGCAACACTCCTGCCTCAGCCACCCAGGGTGCTGACGTTACAGACATGCACCCCACACCAGCTCCGCTATGCAGATCCCGTATATGCCGCCTGGTGCGAGAAGCACTGAATGCTGCTCTTAGCCCATGGTCTTTTAACGATTGCAAAGGAAATAAGTCATGCTTCATTCTTCTCACGTAGGAGTCTACACAGATTTGCCATGAAGAATGCTATCTCTCTCTCTATCATCTATCTATCTATCTATCTATCTATCTATCTATCTATCTATCTATCTATCTAACTATCTCTATCTCTATCTCTCACTCTCTATCATATGTAAATAAATTTCATAAAGAGATTTTCATTTTTCTAGGTATATCCCAAGTTGTATTTATTCAGTACCATGGTGCAATCTCCAACTCTCTTTCAAAATATTCAAAATAGATTATTTTAAAGGTTTTAACTCCAGTAGCAGTTCATCTTTGGGTAACTAGAAACTCTTGTGTTTGATTTTTATATCCTGCACACGATATCTACACAAGCCTGTTACTGTATTATTTTATGAAAATTCTGTAATCAAACTTAACAGGGACAGAATCCCCATTGTGTGGAAGTGTGTCTCCCATTATTCTTGACTCAAAAATACTTAAATTCCAGTGGTGCTGTATTGCAATGCACCTTCCACGCAGACAGTGTGGTTTCTCCCCTCTTCGAAATGCAGATGATTTCCCTGAGAGCTGAATAGCAAACATAGTTAAGACTCCTCATGCCTCTACCAAATTGCTTTCCAGAAGGGCAGCACCTCGTGCAGTGCCATTGTCAAGGATGGAGAATGCTTGTTTCGATGAATCCTATCATTCTACTCGTTAATTGTACAGATCTGGCACAGTTGCTCATTGTTTTAGTTTCTGTGTTGTTACTGAGGAAAGAATCTGTCCTTTGTCCCAGTACCTGGTGCTTACCTGGTTGTATTTAATCTTTTGTAGGAGGCTGTGCCCATCCAATCTTTCCCATTTGATGTAATCTATATTCTAATCCTGCCTTTTGCACTTACTGTCAACTTGAAATTAGATATCATTTATTTTTCTGATTTCCAGTTTTTTATCCATAAATGCAGGATCCACTGAAGGTGGAAAACCCGGTCCTGTCCCCTGTTGTGTAGACTCGTTCCGCACAGCGTAAGAACCCACATTTTTCACGGGTTGCATATCCCTTATCTGAAATGCTGCTGACCAAAAGAGTTTCAGATTTGGGCTATTTTTTCTTTCTGATTTTAGCATATTAGCTATCTTGTGATGAGACCCAAGTCAAAACACGACTTTCACTTTGGTCGTATATGTACCCATGTACAGATACCTCAAAGGTGATTTTATGCAGTATTTCCCAGTGCATTTGTATTTGACCGCAGCCTGTAATGTGAAGACAGGGATAGAATTTTCCACAAATGTCATCTTCATCCTCAGGAAATTTCAGATTTTGAAGCATTTTGGATTTCAGATTGCCATGCTATGCTCAACAAGTAAGCTACTGACTCCTCCAAAGAGCATAGCTTTTCTTTTCCATCCCTCAGTTCTCAAACCTGCTCCCTGTGTGGAGTGCCTGCCTGCCTGCCTGCCTGCCTGACTTCCCTCCTTCCCTCCTGTATTAGTTACTTTTTGCTCGTTGCTGGGACAAATACCCAACACTCAAAATGAAGGAAGGAAAGGTTTATTTAGCTCACAGTTTGTGGAGGTTTCAGTCCATATTCAGCTGGCCCAAGGCTGAGTGGAACAGAGCAGAGAGCATCCAGTTCATGACGGCGGAACAGCAACAAAATGGCGGCAGAGGTAGCCAACCAACATGGCAGCAGAGCAACAGCAACAGCTGAGAGCGACAGCTCAAGTCTGTCTCTCTGTCTCTCTTTATATTACATTCAGTCTCTCCGCCTTAGCTCCCACCCCAGGCTACACCCATAATCCCAGAAGTACTTCCACCCATAATCCCATCAGTACTAAAACCTATAATCCCAGGGATCATGGATCAAGTCTCAAACTCTAGAAGTCCCCGCCCAATGACTCCATGAGGCTTTGGGGGGACAACTAGACATAAACCATAACACTTCCTTCCCTCCTTCCCTCCTTCTTAAAATCCCAGTATAGATCCCTTCCTCCATGTGCATCTGCTGGGCTACCTCCCATTCTGGACGCCACATTCCTCCTCTCTGTGCCCAAAGCAGAGCCCACAGTGCTCGCCAGGTCCCAGCAGACGTGGAATCCTTGGAAGGTAAGGAACTCTTTCAGTCTCATAGTTGTAGGTCTTGGGAAAGGATACTCAACATGTTTTGTAGTAAATAAATAGATTAGTGGGATCTCTTGTGAGCCTATTCAGAGGAGATTATAAGATACAACAGGAAATCCAGGTTTTGAATCCCTAATAAGCAGGAGATTACAGCACTATGAAGCAGCTCTTGTTGCTGACGGATCAAACCCAGTTCCCACCTGCGGGTTCACTCCCTGTTTGGTTTTGCCAAGCTTCTGACCTGGGGCAGCTCCAGGCTGCTGAGAGCAGGAAGCCTGGCACCCGAGTCCTGCCAGTAGAACCCACTGCACAGCAGTTGTTTTGGCAACCTGGCACAGAACACAGGGTGGAGAGGTGCCGCCCACTGGGGTCCCTGATGGATGGCCTGCAGTGGGTGTAGAGCTGGGAAGAAGCACCTGATCTTGCCCTTTTGCCCTTTCTCGGCAGCTCATATCTATGTCCCCGGAAAAGGCTCCCATAGGCACACGCCAGCCAGACCAGTGACTCTGGGTGCAGGGGAAGTTTTGGAGCCAACCAGGAGTTGCTCTTTTAGAGTCAGTTCCTTGTGTCAGCGTGAGCTGGGCCCTTGCCTAGGATAAGCATGCTCTGTTCACAGGAAGATGCTTTGAAGACAGCACCCAGTGCCCCCAGAGGGAACCTGCAGCAGGCAGTGGAGGGTCCCATGGTCCAGCTCTGATTCTTGTTCCAAATTCAGGAGTACAAAGCACCCACCTCATGACAACCCCACTCTGGCAACTCTTCCAACTGGCCAGCCATCAGAGAAAGCAATTTGAGACCTTCTGAATGAAGGTCCTTTCCCCAATGGCGCTGTCTTAATGGATTTGGGAGCCTGGCTTTATGCACATGCAGATGACTGAAAAGCAGAGATGGGCCTGGGATGAGCACTGTGGCATGAGGGGCCCTGGCCTGAGCAGGGGACCCCAGTAGGGTCAGAGACACTTAGGCCAATCTGTGGGTCCATGAGCAGATTTGGAATGCTTGTGTTAAGAATAATAATAGCCTATATCTTAAAATCTGAACAGCTCTTTTAAAGATAACAATATGCAATATAATATTATGCATCATAGTAATATGTACTATGCAATGTAACATTCAAAATATGCATTGTTAATTTCCTATTGTCTCGTTTTCAATTCTGGATTATTGCTTTTTGCCCTGTAAAATAAAAAATGATAAATCAAATTCCATGTGTTGGGCCATCCAGATGGCTCAGCAGACTAAAGTAGCTGCTTTGGCAGGTGCAGCAGCCAGGGTTCTATCTCGTGCTGGCCCTGTCCCCAGGGTGCGCCGAGACTGAGATGGACATTGGGCCTATTGGCACATGCCTGTGGTCCCAGTGCTAGGGAGGCTCACCTAGTAACGAGACCCTGAACATCCTGTAGATCCTCCTGATCTGTGTAGTGAGACCCTGCACTATTACATTAAAAAAGAAAAGAAGACTAAGGAGACTCACCCAGAGAAAAACATTCTCTCAGGCTTTCACAGAGAGCAAATTGGCCAAGCAATGGCCGTGACTCTTCTCGAAGGTGGACACTGACAACAGTTCTACAAAGCACTGTACATGGTTCCAAAGTTAATCCTGAGGGGATTTGACCTTGGAAGATACAAAAGATGAATGTTTTATTATACAGGTCTCGCTTTGACTTGCCCTTGATCACCCAGCAAAAAAAGCTTAATTACAAGGCATGAAACGCAGAGCTAGATTGGTGAGATGAGCTGTAGGAGGCTAGGATCAATCGCCTCCAATGTTGCAAGTTTCACTCGTGGCCCACTGCAATTGTCAAATATTGGACTGTGTTAGCATCTGCTTCCTCTTAGTTCAAGGAGAAGAGTTCTCTCGTTTTTTTTCTTTCCTTAGCAACATCAAGAGCAAGGTGGGTCATGCCCATGCACTATGCTCTGTATAACAACTGTGAGGACAGTGTGCAGTGTGTCAACTGTTAAAAAAAAATGTTTATGGAAAATGTTGATATTTAATTGTTTGATCAATTTTATACACTGATATCTATTAATCTAAACTGATCCAATGATGAAAATATGTAATATAACCACTGTTAAATTTTTTAAAATAAAATAAATAATTTTAAAAAATAAGAAAAGCAAATAAATAAAAAAAAATAAAGGAAAGAAAAGAAGAGCCAGCCAAATAGCTCAGCAGATTAATGCACTTACAAGTAGGTGCAGGGGCAGGGGTTCGATCCTCTAGCCTGATATGCTGGTCCCACCCTCAGGATGCACTGAGATAGCAATTGAGACTGAGTGTGGTGGTGTGCGTCTTTAATACCAGCTCTTGGTAGGCTGCAAACAGACAGATCACTATGAGTTGAATCTAGTGAGAACCTGAATACCCTGTAGACCCTTCCCTAAAATACAAAAAGAAAAAAGAAAGAAAAGAAAAAGTCCATGTGTTAACATTATTGACTCCTAATTTAAACAAACTAATCATAAAATATACACAGGGAATGCTCAGAATATATTGAATGTTTGAGTTTTAAAAATTTATTAACATAAGAGACATGACATTGTCAGGCTCCCTCAGGATGCTCCTCCTGGCTCTCAGAACACTTGTCCCCCATTCAGTCCACTTGTTGAAGCAGCTCTGGATGTCTGCTTTCCTGTCTTTACAACACATGATCAGAAACCCAGCGAAGTCCACTGTGACAACGTCTGTTTAAAAAGCAGCTCATGAAAATGGAACGGCATGGCCACCTCTACCTTAGGCTTTAGCCCTTGAAGCACAAGATTTCTGGAGCTTTCCTAAAGTCAAAATGCCCATGGAAGGGCAATGCTTTGTGTCTACTCAGGAGCTGGAGTCAGCGGTGGCTTCCCAGCTGAAGACCTTCACAGCAGAGCACGTGGAGCTGCTGCTGGAAGGGGCGAGAGCAATGGGCAGGTGTGGCGGAAGCTGGGCAAGGGCTT
The DNA here is from genome assembly GCA_004027025.1 of Myocastor coypus. Lineage (NCBI taxonomy): Eukaryota > Metazoa > Chordata > Mammalia > Rodentia > Myocastoridae > Myocastor > Myocastor coypus. The sequence goes on along the minus strand of PVJA010000132.1, from coordinate 174,805 downwards.
CAGTGGCAGTGTGACCCTCACTGCAACCATTATTGTTATTATTATTATTTTAGTTAAAAAATCACCATGTTTCCTACCAGACCTTGTCATTTTAGAACACCAAAGGAAACTGAATGTAGATGAGATACCACATCAACTTGCCAGCCCATGTAATTAAGAGACCCTGGTTAATTCGTTAACCGCAACACACTGCCTGTGTATTCGCATTTGTATTGTCTGTATTATTAAGAAGTATACCCCACTGGAGTCAGATACGATGGCTCAGCTTTGCCTTAGAACATCCCAGCAAAGGAAAGATAAAATGGGGAGAGGATGAATAAAACAAGAACAATAGATTTCCTCTAACTGTTCAAGTGGGAACAGAACAGTTAGTACCCCATGGGTACTTTTTTGTACATTTCAATGTTTTCATGATTTTAAAAAAGTTACTTGCATTATCTTTGAGAATTGGAAATCAGGTGACTCTTATTTCCTCCCTGCCTTTTTTTTTTTTCCGGTACTGGGGATTGAACTCAGGACCCTGCGCTTGCTAGCCAAGTGCTTATTCAACTGAGCTATCTCCCTGGCCCCTTCCTTGCCTTTTAAAAGCTGTCAAATTTGACCTAGGCCATGCGCATTGCTTTGGTTGTACTCAAAACACACTTTCTTGCTCTGCATCTTAAATTTTCCAGATAGTTGGTGCTTCCTACAGAACTTCCTTTCATCCATTTGTATGAAAAGCTCTCCAAACTATTTTATGTCTCTCGGGGTTCCTGGAAGATGGGAGGCAGTGCAGGAACTGAGCTTTGCTTTGTGATGCTGAGAGGTGGACTGTGAGACTGGAAAGGCCACTGCCCTCACCTTGGTCTCCCCAGTCTTGGGTGGAGCCTATTTCCTGTTCCCTGAATTCCAGTCAGGCCTGCCCTTGGCTTTTAGGGTGGCAGAAAGGAAGATGTCCCAGTTCGTGGCCTGGGCTTGAAGTGACTTGTGTGCTTCTGGACCGCTGGTACCTAAGCATGGCTGGAGAATCTGCCCCGCTTAGCCTTAGTGTGAGGAGCTGCTGAGCACAGCCATGCCATCCCAGTGGGACTGCGCAGATGGGGCAGCCCCTGAGCCCTCCACCTGAGAAAGGAGGTTTGAGCCTAAGCCTAGCTGTGAGGAGCCAGTGCAAGCCACATGCCCAGAACTGCCCGCACCTGCAAAGGCCTGAAACACTGCTTGCTACTGCGCACCTTAGGGTGTGCAATTATTTGTCACCCAGGACTCTGATGGCAACAGATAGTGGATGCCGGGTTTCTGAGTCATATTTTATGAAAATAAATGATGGCAGTAGATGACGCAAACTAACAGCTCAGAGGAGGGGCAGTCACAGTGTCCGCACCCTGGGTGTCCACGCCAAGCTTTTGGTGCTTTCTGTCTACTTTAGCCAGTATTCAACAAGTTGCTGCTGTGCCCACACCACGCCTGTGCTGGGAAGGTGTAGGCTCATGTCCCTGCTGTTGGGGACCTGTAGGCACTGCTAATCATTTAGTGTACTATTCCTTCCCCTGCCACAGAACTGCTGTGGCTTCTGATTTTGTGCTTGGGAATCACGTGGCCTGGCACAGGTGCTCACTTCTGGGAAGAGCATGCATCCACTTTCAAGGTTGCTGGACTGGATTCCAAGGCTATTTTCTCACAGGCAGAAAAATCCTTTACCCCGTTAAACACATTAAATGATGCTGAGGATCCTCCTCCATCTCTCTAGCAGATCCTGGAGTTATGGGCAGGAGCTATCTCATGCAATTAAGGAGATAGAATCCAACAAAATATTTACTACAGATTCTTTTTCCTTTTTTCGCACACACAGGCATAATGAATTAAAAACTCTGAACAACAGAAATACCAGGGTAGCTATCTCTAAATCTATTCTAGAGAAAAAAAAGTACAAGCTATACAATTTAATCCTAACTGCTTTTTTATTAATGCAATGAAGCGTGCTAAAATATTGATGTACATTAATTTCTTTATAATGACAATACTGGCATATACTTAAAATAACAATGTTGCGAAGAAGTCAAATGGCAAAGTCAATTACATCGTCATCCCCAGATGGCCCTGTGCTGGGCACAAGGAGTCCAGACAGGAAGTGTAACGGTAAGTTGTGTAACGGTTTCGTGACTCAGTTCAGCTCTGCTGGATAGACATAATTTAAGGTGCATTGCATGCCAGGGGGTACCAAGTGGAAAAGACCCTGTACTGCCACTCAAAATTCAAGTGTATAATATCCTTACAGCAAAATAAGCCCCTTCAAAGCAGTAATCCACAAATCTACATGAATGTTAGGCAGACTTAACTCAGTCTGAGGAGACAGTTTGGGAAGCAGAAGACTGGTAGTGGATGTTCCTTTGGGGTAAGTCTTAAAAGATGAGCTGAAGACTGGAGAGATAGCTCAGTAGAGTAAGTGCCAGTCTGGCAAATGCAAGGTTCTGAGTTTAATCCCTGGTACCAGCCCCCCTCCTCCCAAAAAAAGAGTTACCAAGTACCTTTTAGGGCTGAATAGATAGCTTGGCAGATTAAAGTACCTGCTTAGGTAGGCACAGAGGTGGGAGGTTCAATCCCTGGTGTGCCATGCCAGCCCTGTCCCCAGGGCATGCTGAGATGGCCACTGAGACTGGGCGTGGTGTCTCATACCTGGAATCCTAGTGCTTGGGAAGCTGAAAACAGGAGATTACGATGAGTCCAGTCTGTGTCGTGAGGCGCTGCACATCCTGTAGACCCTGCACAGAGTACAATAAAAATAAAAATAAAATAAAAAATAAAAGGTGAGCTAGGTTAACTGGCACAGGACAGAGATTAAGATCCTGTTAGGAACATTTTCTCTATTTCCCCCATGGGTGCATGGTTGCTGACTAAAAAGAGCTTTGAATTCCAGCAGGATGGGAGGCTGAGACAGGGTGGCAAGCTGAAATCCAGCCTGCGGAATGGGGCTGACTTAGTGAAACTCTACCCAGAAATGAAACATGAAATGAGAAAAGAGGGGCTAAGGCTGGATCTCGGTGAAGACTTTGGGTTCAGTCCTTGGTACTGCTCCCCTCAACCCCCACCCTCAGACAACAGAGAGGGAGCTTGAGGTTAGAACGTGACTGGTCTCAAGTCAGTCACGGGAACACTCCGGATGTACATAGCAGAAAGGGGGCCTGCGCACGTGCGTCACCCAGCTCCGCCGCACACTCACTGCTGCAGATGAGTCTGGTGGTGTCTCCTCTACAGAGCTGTCTGCTCTGAGCCTCACTTGCATTCATAGCTACGTCACAGGGGCACCCACATTTGACCACCATAACTGCTAATCCAAGGGGCCCTCACTAATCTTCGCCTTTGCTTCCTCCTTGGCACTGCCTTCCACTAGGGGCCATGCAGTCACTCAGCTCTGAGGATGCTGACCTCTCCCTAGGTCCTGGACACATGGCAGCTCTACCCTGGCATCGCCCGCCTGGTACTCACCCCCTTCCCGTTTCCCACCAGTCTCACACAGCCACCCCCTCTCATCCTGGAGCTTTCAGCCTGAGGTCAGCTCTCTGTCTCTGTCTCTGCAGGATCTCTCTGTCTGTGACTTTCTTCAGTCGGCTTCCCTATGCAAGTCCTGTCTCTGCCAACATAATCATAGAGACTTTTGACTCTGTGATGTCTCTAAGGTCTAGAGTACTCCTTTGCATATACTTTGTCTTGAATAAAAGTGGACTGAAAGAGAGAACACAAGAAGGAAGATTACCACTTGGGGTTGGTTGGAGATGAATGCCACACGTGCTAGCTAAATCCTTTCCTAAATGGTATGACCCCTGAGGACAGGGACTGCTTCCTGATGCCCAGGGAAGCACTGTAAAATGTAGCTGACCCTGAATTGCAGCCAGGAACTTAATCATGATATAGTTTGTGCATTTCTCACTAACAGAAGTCTGCCTTTTGGTACTGGAGACATATTTCTTACTTGTCGACATAAACACACTCCTCCAGTTGTTTTCTCTGTGAGCTGTTGTTGAATGGCTCCACAACCTACCTCTGGACTAGCTGGCAAGTACTGATGCACCGCAGCTTTGCCAGTCACCGCAAGCATCTTCTGATCCCTCCAGTGTATTTCAACCTTGCTCTGCTGGAGCAGGGGTTGATTTGTCCCAGTGGGGGACAGGGGAAGGACACTGAGCTTCATCAGGTTACATTCGCTTCTTAGACAGAGACACAACTTTGTCTGTGTGTTGTGCCCATTATTTCTGCTAGCTGCAGTGCTGAAGGCACAGAGGCCACTAGGAAGGGACAAGGTCCTGGCCCTCAAGAAAGCTGTAGCTGCAGATCAGGACCCTTGAGACAGAGTGGAAATCCTGGAGCTATTTCTTAATGACTAAAAATGAAGTGGGAAAGCAGCAGAACACTGAGTTGTCTGCCATGGTCCTGTGAATCTATAAAATCACACAACACAGCGAAATCAGCAATCACAGGGCTTCCATGGACAATAGGAGGAGCTATAGCGGCTGTAGGGCACTGGCTGGGGACTCTTCTGATGGTGCCAATGCAGAGCCCCTTACTAAAGAAGATGTAAGCACATGGAGCTGAATCTTAGAAATATCGTGCTGTGCCCTGACTGTTTCTGCTCTGTCTTATTGCAAATGGTGCACGCAGTTCAGTTTTCTAGAATGAAGAGAGAAGCAGTCACTGTCCCCTCCAGGGCCCAGGGGCCAAAAATGTGGATTGCCCTCCTAGTGGCCCATTCCAGAGCTGATGCCCTCTCCCACTCCTTAAGAGAGAAAAGTGCCTCCCTGTCTTGCAGAAGTCTAATATTTAAGATCTAGGGTCAGATGGAAACAGCAAGGAGGGTCAGAGACTGAGGATATGCGCAACAGGAGGAAGAAATGGAGGGAAGCAACTGTGCCCAACCAAGGGGCCGTTTTGGGAAGTGAGCTTGAGAGCCACTTCCTCGTGAACGGAGGAGCTAGGACTTTTTTTCCACTTTGCACAGTGAATGAGGATCTTCAGATAAATTGTAGGTTCTTTGGACTTGAATGCGTTATTACAATACCTCGCCAAAAATCAAGAACAAACAAACATGAAAGCCATAGGCCCCTAGAACTTCAAGAGGGAGGCATGGTTGTTAAAGAGGCTTATCTCTGCTCAATGGCTACTTCTTACTCTTTTTTAATTGTAGGGAACTGTTATGGTTTATGTCTAGTTGTGCCCTCAAAGCCTCATGCAATCGTGGGGCAGGAACTTCTAGAATTTGAGACTTGACTCATGAGCCACTTGATTAGTTTTAGCACTGATGAGATTATGGGTCTGAGTACTGTTGGGAATTATAGATGTGGCCTGAGGTGGGTAGGTTAAGGTAGAGAGCCTGATGTAATATAAGGAGATACAGAGAAACAGACTCAGGCTGTTCCTCTCTGCTTTCCTGGTTATTCTGTTGCCTCTGTCGCCATTGTTGTTATTCCGCCACCATGAACTGGATGCTCTCTGCCATGTGCGACTCAGCCTTGAAGCCAGCCGAATATGGACTGAAACCTCCAATAACTGTGAGATAAATAAACCTTTTCTTCCTTCATTTTGAGTGTCAGGTATTTGTTACAGCAACGAGCAAAAAGTAAATAAGACAGGAACCCAGTGAAAGCTGTGGGCTTTTGCCCTATGGCAATATGCACCTCTATATAGCAAGTTTATCAAACAAACTAACCCCAACAGTGCTGGACTTCTAATGTCAGAGGGAAGAGGAGCTGCCAAGCTCCCTGTGTCAGGTAATGTGCGAATACACCAAACACACACCCATCTGATTTGACTCAGGAATTGTAAGACATCATTTAAAACCTCCTTAACGGATATTGTTAAAAATCTATATGATAGCGCTCAATCTTAGTGATTCTGATTAAATCTCCATAACAGAAAATAAGGCATTGTAACATATGCACTTGCCTCACGAGGGTCCTATTACTACGCAGCCACACTAGCCTTATTATGTTAAGAATGAATGGTCCTGGGAAAATAATTTAGTGAGAGATGAACTTAGAGGAACTAAAAGCATTTAGTCCTGAGCAAATTACCAAGTGAAATTGCTTTGCTGTGAAACTTTGGGCTCATTGTCAGAGATGTTTAGTCTGCTCAGAGTGTTTGATCTAGGAGAATGCCTGTGTTCAGAGAAATTCAATTTGCATGGTGGGGGATGAGAGCTCCACGATTCTCGCAGTTGGTTTAGATTGGAGTTGAGTCTGACTTCAGTGGGAAAGCGAGTTCAGACAGAGCTCGATAAGACTCAAGCTCTGTGCCCTGTCTAAGTGGGCATGGTGGTATCTCTGCCCATGTGTCCCATTGAGTAGTGATGATGTAGACAGCTCATGGGAAGCCAGCCCACAGAAGCATCCTCCATGTGGGAAAGGACTGCCCTTGCTCCTGGGCACCCAGGGAAGCCTCCTGTACTGTGCCCAGCCCTGGGCCTAAGAGACACCAACTCCAGGAAGAGCTGCCACATTGTTCAAGTAGTAGGCTGATGCCTGCTTCTTCTAGGCGGTGTGTACTTTCAAGTGATCCCATGGTTTTTATGTCAGCAGAGCTTGAGTCCTTCATAGGGAAGGAACAGAAAGACTCACAGAGATCCCCACTAGGCTTGGCTGAGTTTGAGAGACTATGGAGGCTCCCATTACAGGATGGTTTGTGAGCTGAAGCAGTCTTGAGAGACAAGATAAAGCATTAAGAAACTTAAGAGCGTTGATTATACCTGGAGCACTGAGTCTACGGCACAAATGGAGAAATGGAAGCTTCTAGAGGCATAGAAAGCCCTTGATCCAAACATCTCTTGGCTTTAAATCTTGGGACTCCTCTGTGCATGAATCATATGGGTTCATCTGACTGGTGTGGATATTGGAATACATGTAGAACCCTTGTATCTCAGACAGGCAAGCTACCCTAAGTCTGGTGAGCCATATGCTCTTCGTCTTCATAGCATGAGAGGGCGTTCGAAGTTCACTCAGGGTGAGTAAACCTCGCAGCAGTTAAAGAGAGGAAGGCTGCCATTCTTCATCCTGGGATGTTTTGGAGAAGTCACATGGCTTTACCTGAGCTGTAGCAGGGTAGGATGATGGTGAAATTGACTGGCAGGCCACAGGAAAGTTCTAGAAGCTCCTGGCTTCCCTGTGGGGCAGGAGCAGAGCAAGAAGTTGTAGCCCTCAAGTAGCCTTGTGCTCTGATGTGGAACAGATCAGCTACATTTCTCCGCCTGTGAATCCACCAAAAGTGGATAGGAAGTGTCTCCATGGGCTTTCCCTGATGCCCACAAGGCTGGCGCTGGAGCTGGCACACTTGCCATCCTCCTAGCGCTGGACACTTTTCTGCAATGACACACGTCTCGCTTGGGTGTGTGCCCTGATTACCCTCAGAAGTACCCTGAGCACTGGCTACAGGGCCTGAACCCCACTTCAACCAGTTCCCTTTGCTGCCAGGCCCGAGAAGAAAGGTGTGGCTCTTGAGAGGTGGGAGGAGAATGGGATGCATAGCCATTTTCGTCTCAGTAAATATAGACAGACACTTTCTCTACTTGCAGTCTTGTATCACTGTGTCTGCTGTTGCCATATAAATGTTTCTGTTGCTGGCAAAGGTTTCCTTACTGCTATTGTGTATAGTTTGTGTGTGTATGTGTGTGTGTGTGTGCGCGCGTGTGCGCGCACATGTGCACATGTGCATACGCTTCCCTCTTTAGCCGTATGAAAAGTAAATATCTCCGTAAATCTCCATAGTGATCACATGCAAAATAATAATAATAATAATAATAATAATAATAATAATAACAATAACAACAACAACAATAATAATAATAATAATAATATAAAAAATAAATCCTTAGCTCCTGTCCAAATTCTGAAGGGAATATGTCAGAGGAAGCGAGGTGTGGAAGAAAGTAAGTAGAGGAAGAGATGCACTGGAGCTGCCCAGCTCTGCATGGATGGTGACATGGAGGGGCAGCCCATGCATGCACCGGGGTGGGGGTGGGGGGCTCGCCAAAGCGCCGCTGGCTAATTGGAAGCAGGGCACTGCCTGCAACCTGCTGTCCGTTCTCCTAGTCTATTACTCTCCCTCTAGGAGCCCTCATCTTAATTGATTTAATTTGTCACTGAGATGCCATACTTAGGATGGGACCAAAAACTCAGCTAGTTATGTCCACAGCAAGGAGAACAATTAGCAAATCCACATGGTGTGCTGGGTTTCATCCCTCTAATCGTAGGGCCAATTATGACTTTAAGCAAAGCTGTAAGGTGGGAGGAAGAGGCAGCTGTGTGAACATTCTTTCCAAACCTAACAAGGTATTGCTTGTACCTTACCCCTGAAGCTTTCAGGAGGACGAGGCTGACAGGAACACAGAATCCAGTGGTCCTGTTCCTTTCTCTCTCCTTCCTTCCTTCCTTCCTTCCTTCCTTCCTTCCTTCCTTCCTTCCTTCCTTCCTTCCTAATACTTGCAATATGGCATAAATTTCTTATATTCTCAGCTGTGAAATCCCCTTTACCCACTAGCAAATGAACATACTGCTGTGTGGGAACACAGTTGTGTGTCCCCATTGGAACACAGAAGCAACCCTTTCCCCTTGGCACCTATGCCTGTGACCCAAGGTCTTGCAGACATGAGTCAGTCAAAATTCTTGCTGTCAGATCATCTTGGATTTAGAGTGGGACCTAACACCAAGGACAAATGTAATGATGACAGGGAAGGGAGGGACATGGGAGGCAGACACAGAGAGAGGGAGATGGGAAGACAGAGGCAGGGCAAGGAGTGGTGGTGACTGTCCGAGGCCTCCCAGCTCCTGTAGCCTAGTTCTTCCTTGGTTTGTAGAGGACACCTACCACCTTCGCACTGTCTTCTCCCTGTCCCAAACTTCACTTGTAATGCAGATGTAATCCTGGCAGGTTAGGGGTACCTCACTTTAACTCAGTCCTCTCACAAAGCCCTGCTATCAAATGAGGCCACACTCCTCAGTCCTGAGCTCTGGGTCCAATGTCTTTGGGAAGACACCAGCCCTAGAACCTCAGGAGGGACAGGCCCTGCTGACAGAGCTGTCAGGTGGGGAATTCTGGCTTCCAGAGTGGTGAGAGCAAACGCTTCTCTGCTTCTTGAACTATTCTGTGGAATTCGCTGCCACAGCCGTGAGAAATGGATACACACCTGAGCTCAGCTACTCTTGCTGTTTGTGGCTCTCTCTCTCTCCCACCTCTCCACTGCTGAATTGTCATTGTTTTTTTTTTTTTTTTTTTTTTTTATAACCCAGCTTTAAAAGTCCAACTTTATGTAATTCCAATCTGTTTTGCAGAAATACATTCTTTTCTGCTGTATGACAGTTACCACTGTGATAGCCATGGTCATTGACGGTTCCCATCTGGGAACTTAATCACTCTCTTCCTCTGTGAAGGAAAGACTACCGTCCTTTAGCATTTTAATGATGCTACTGCTTTAGGCCAGCATCTCTGGCATTGTCCTGACCCTGTCCCCTTGGTGGCTAATGGGGTGCACAGCAGCATGCATGAGATCCTCACATTCTACACCCAACATCACAAATGGAAACTGACAAAGGCTTGGGGTTGTTCTTCATGGACCTTTTTGGAATTAGAAAAGAAGTACCATCCTCACGTGGCCTGGTGGCTTTCCTTGTTCTCTTCATTGGTGAGGGCCAACATGTAAGGCCACCTTTAGCTTTGAGACCACGAAGGACAATGTCTGCTTTTGTAAGCCTCTTGTGGTATTGCAAGTGAGGGTAAAGGGGGAGAGCAGCCAGGCATCCAGCTCTGCTGCACCCACCTGTCTCTTCGGGGCTGTGAGCACCTTGTGTGTACCCAGATATGTGGTTGCCAGGGTCAAAGTTAGTGACCTCTGAACTTCAGTATGAATCAGAATCAGTGCCAGCTCTGTGAACTCATGGCTAAGAACCACCTCTTAGTGGTCTATGAGGCCACCTGGGGCTGTCATAGTGAGGCTGTCATCTGTGCATCACACAGCACTAGGCTGGCCCCAGGGTCATGTGAATCTCACTTTCATCATCTTTATTTCTCAAGTAAGAGAGGAAAACCAAGAATGGCCAAGAGTGTCATTCTTTCATTTTCTTCTTACTGCCTTCACAGAAGTAGAAGACAGAGGGGTTTCTACCTGCCTCTGTGTTCGCAGCACATTTATCCACTACTGTCACACAGCATCTAAGAGAAACTCACCTCCAAAGACAAAGGTTTGGTGGGCTCATGGCTTCAGATGCTCCCGGCTGTGGTATTCTCTGTGTCATTTCTGGACCTGAGGTCAGGCAGGGCATCACTTAGGAGGCCCTGAGCAGCTCAACTCTGTCCATCTGACGGTAGCTAGGGAAGAAAAAGAAAGGAATCAGGGGCAAAATGTCCCCCGAGTGCACACGTCCAGGGCTCTGCCTCTTCCCGCTAGACTCTACCTCTTAACGTTTCGGTCTCTACCCAGTCGGGCCGTCAGCTGGGATCCAGGTCTCGGCATGTGAGCCTTAAGGGGACATTTCAGACCCAGCAACAGTAAAACAGAGCCTCAGAGCACAGGGCCCTGCTGACAGGTGACTGCAGGACCCCAAGTGAGTGAAGCGGGCTTGCCGGTGGGCTGTGTCGCCACTTCCTGCTCTGCCCTCCCTTCTGCCATTCACTGCTCACCATTCACTTGGAAGAACTCTCTTTCTTCAGCAGATAGATTTTGAGCATCAAGCCCTACCCCGAACAGCACCACGTTCCCTGCATTCTTCCTGTGCAAAGAACTTGAGTTCTTCACTTCACAGATGTAGGAGTCAAGGCTAGACGATCCGTGTATGTGTGTTCCACAGTGGAAAAGCCGTTGAATAACATCGTTTGGACAATGAGCGCTCCTTTTGCCTTGAAAGCCGATTAGATCACCCTTCAGCTTGATGTGCCTTGAAGGGCCTGAATGGAAAGACTCGGTGTTCCCGGACCCAGCTGCAAGCAACGACTTGCTTCCCTCACTCAGCGAGCGGCTTGTTGCCTTTTGCAAAGCAGTCTGAATTGTTTCATGGATTTCTTTTCAATTATAGTGCCTTAAAAAAAAGAGGGGAGTGTAGAAAGACAAAAAAGTGACACAAACTCATTGAGTTTGGAAGCAGCCCCATGACTGGGTCCCAAGCAGACACCAGTGATGTGGCATGCAGTGCCTGAGCTGGTCCTGGCCAAAAGGACAGGTCTTCTCTGGTGCGCCTTTGGCCCTTCTTGCAGGTTCGGGTAGGAAGTCTCCTGCACGCTGGTGAGGAAAGTGAACTTGCTGCTGTGGGCACCCAGCTCAGAGCCTCTGCCAGCCCTACACATTCCACAGAATTAAATAATTACGGGGCTGGGGGCATCACTGTCACAAGCAATTTCAAATGTATTCTGCATTAGAAAGCAGAGGTCTCTTAATGACATCAGATTGGAGTGCCAGAGGCTCTTCCCAAACTGAAAGTGGCAGGCAGTGAGAGTCGGGACAAGACAGCCACCGCGACAGAGGCCACACGGGGCAGAGGCAGAGCTGCTCCCGCGGTCCCTTCCCAGGTGTCCTTCAGGGTGAGAGCCAGGTGGCCTGGAAATCCTCATGTTTCTGTCCGTCTGAGGGTCTTCCTGCCTTTCATTTCCCTTTCACCCTCTTTCCTCAGGGTTCCGCATACTCGCACTTGACCAGGGATTAGCCGGACTGTTTGCACGGTGCAAGTTGGAGAGGCAGAGGAGGGTGTGGCATAGTGCAGTGTGTGGACACCGCTGAGACCTCAGTTGTCTTAGGTCAGAACTGGAGGCTGCCATAGTGCCTCCCGCTGGGACATAGGCAGCTGGTGTCTCATGCCTCATGCATCCCAGGGGTCCTGGGGCCTAAGCAGCCTGGTCCTGCCCAGAGGAAACTTGGCTTATTTTTTTTTTTTTTTTTTAGGAATCCTGTTTGGGTTTTTTTTTTTTTTTTCAAACTTTTGAGAAAAAAAAAATCTACAAATACTATTGTAGTTTTAACCCTATTCAGTTGTTGTTTACACTGCCTAGTAGTGTAAACCATTTCTTACTTTTCTTCTCTCTCTCTTGCTTTCTCTCCTCTTCCATTCCCAGTTGATCTCACTGTCCAGGGTTGCCAAAGTTAAGACTAGACACACAGTCTGAGATAATAAATTGCACTAGAAAGAGTCTCTGAGGTTCCTGAGTCATGAATTCAGCCATGGCTCCTATTAAGGTCTGCGCTACTGTCACTGTCACCTTCGATGTTGCTGCCATCAGTACCACAAGGGCTGTGACAGCAGTCCAGTGGGGGTGACCCCTCCCACTCAGAGGATATCACCATCAGTGCTGCGGTGGTTGCTGACCACGCCTACCCTGCAGCACAAGGGGCACGGCTCACCTGTGGTCACCTTTCCCACAACAACCTGTTTCACCAGTGAGGCTTCCACAGATCCAGAATTAAAAGTTTCTAGCTAGCCAAGGAGCAGGGAGACAGAGACCTTAAACTTGTCAGACAGGTTGAGCATCCTGGATTTAAAAATTTGAGATGTTCTAACATCTGAGACTTTGTGAGCACGGACATGACACGACAAGCGCAAAATTCATACCAGACGTGACCAGGGTGAAAACCCAGATGGACCTGAAGAACTGTCTGACAGGACCTCAGGCCACGCGGACAGGGTTCAGGGAAGTGTGAAATGTAGACGGAGTTCGTGGTCACTGCAATGTATCTCACTATGTATAGCAATTATTGCAGCTCAGAGACTAACACTTCCCAGCCCATCCCAACCATTTCAGAAAGGGATACTCAACCCACATTGGGAGAAGAGTCATGTTTCCGTGATGCTGTTACACCTGTCTTAATGATTTTGCTACGTGGTAGGGAGCAGAAGGCCCTACCTCAGCTATACGTACACAGCTACTACGATTGGCTCCTTGACTAAGGAGCAAAGGATTTCATGCAGCAGAGTCCTGTGCTCCAGCTGGGCTCACTGTGGAGGAACCGAGACCTTCAGTCCAGGGGACAGAGGGACAGGCTCTGTTCTCACTCACGTGCATGCGGAAGCTGTGACCCTATAACGGCTGACACATTGTGCCACCTGGAGAAGTTTGAAAGCTTCACGGAGCAGCTTAGCAGCCCACGCCCCAGGGTGCGGAGGACGTGGTGATGTGCGTGGTGTGTGCTGTGCGTGGTGCATGCTGCGCCAACCGGAAAAGTCACACGTTTAACTGAGTGGCTCGGCGGGGTCCTCACTTTGTAGCCATCCTGAGCAGGTCCTGGAGACAGAGACGGTGTGAGCCCTGCACCCAACCCTGGCAGGGAGCCTGCTTACAGTGCAAGGGGACAGAGGCCCAATCTCCTGTTTTGTTCTTTTTGCTTCTGCTGTCCTCTACCACCTTAAACTGTTACCCCTGTGTCATGTCACCCTGCCTTGAAGCTGGCTGATATGGACTGAGCCCTCCACAACTGTTGAGCTAGGTCAACCTTTCGCTCTTTAACTTTGGGTGTCGGTATTTTGTCCCAGTAACAGAGAAAAGTGACAAGCACAGACCTCCCCCCCCCCCCCGAGCCTAAAGGACACTGGGCAGGGGGGAGGCGAGAGGCTTCATGCAGGCTGTAGACTCAGAGTCGTCATGATGGGATCGGCATCCTTCTTCCTCTTGGAGCCACGTACAATCTGTGTCCTCTGAGGATGCAGCAGGAACATAGCAAGCCTTGAACCTGTGCCCTCCCCAGGAACCAAGGTGGCTCCACCTGGGTTCTAAGCTTGAGCCTCAGAACTGTGAGAGGTGCATTTCACAACTGTGCTTCCCGCTGTCCAGCCCAGGGGGCTTTGTTAGGGCAGCCTGAGCAGCAGCCATCGCCAGGGCAGGCGGGAGCAGGCAGAGCCTTAGGGGCTAAGCCCTGACAGGGCAGACAGTGTGGAAAGTGGGACTGTGAACAGGAAGAGAGCACACTGGAACAGGAGGGCAGGGCTGGGGAAGGAGGGCCAAGCACGGGGGGAGGGTCAGAGCTCCCTTCTGGCACCGCTAAGGGGAGAGAGGGTGCCATGATTCAGACCACAAGCAGAGACACTGGGCTGCTGGGTAGGGGCTCCCTCTGTGACCCTCAGTCCCCTTCCAAGAGCAGTTTGTCCCATGCTAAACCCAGAAGAGCAGGCATAGCTGTTGTTCCACCCTTTCCTCCTGGGACAGATGTGTGTGGCTCCGGAGTGTGGGCTGGGAGCTGGGCTGGGGGACGGACAAAGTCCGTAGAGTTCTGCTCCTCCTCATCCTCTCCTTCCTTCTGCGTCCAGTGGTGGCACTGGGCTCAAGACAGTCGCAGCCCTAAGCACTCTCCCCTTTGCCTTGTGCCCCTCTCTTTTCTTGGCTGCTCTTGTCTTGCTTATTCTGTTTTCCTTGGAGTGGCTGGCAGGAAGAAGAGGCAGGGGGCCCGGCGGGATGGCTCAGTGGTCTAAAGCGCCTGCTTGAGGAAGCTTGGGCAGCTTTGGGGACCGTGGTTCCGTCCCCAGCACCACATGCTGTGCCAGCCCTGCCCTCGGGGCGGGCTGAGCCGGCCATAAAAAAATGAGTGAATAAACAAACAAAGGTTCTGAAACAAGAAAAATAAATAAATTAATTAATTAAAAAAAAATAAAAAAGAAGAGGCAGGATGGAAGAAAGGGAGAGACCGAGAAGGTGGTGGGCAGAACTCAGCGCTGTGCTTCAAATGCTCTTATACCTTTGTTTTCTGGCAGCAGGAGGAGGGGGACGACATGCAGGAGTCCTTATGATCTGCTTCCCGGGGAAGCATCAGCCCCCACAGCACCAAGGCCCCAAGAAGAATAAAAATGACTGTATGTGCACGGTATCTAAAAAAAAGTAAAACCTTTTGTGAGAATTTCCACATATTGTGTTTATTATTCAGTAAACATTCACTGAGTGTTCATTTTGTTGGAAATCTTATAGATGTCATAGGAGCATTATGAGCTAGCGTTAGAGATGTTAAACACACGAAGATGCACACACAGACACACATGCACACACGCACACACACGCACACACAGAACGTACCGGGTAGGCTGCCAGCGTATGTGCCCATCCCTTTCCATGCATGGCGACTTTCCACTTGTCACCTTCATCCCCTCCAGACCTTCAGCATGGAGACGGACACGTCCAACCTTAGCCACCATTCGCATGCTATCACACAGCCTGGCTGGGACACATTTCTGCTGTCTTTGGCAGTATCCCGTGCCTTTGCCTGTCCACTGCTGTGCCACTACTTACTGAGACTTCTGGCACCAGTGACTCCAAAACCTGTTCTGTAGCTCCCTGCTAGACTCAGAATTAGACACCGAGCCCTCACTCTGGTGCAGAGATCCACGGGGTGAGAGACCCAGCTTGGTCTCTGCTCCTGGACATCTCAGCTCCACGAGATGCCTTTTATCTCTTCCTACACTAAGGTTGTACTCGCCTGTTGATTTCTCCCCTTGCTGCTCACATCCTGCAGGATCCAAGTCCCTGCACGGACACCTGGACCAGAGCTCCTCCCCCCACCCTAGGTCCCCACGGCCTCTCATTTCCTCCACTATCGACCGCATGGGCCAATCTGCCCTCCACTGTACACCTTCCCTAGGGTGGTGGTCTGCTATACAACCTGAGTACAATGTAGTAGCAGACTCCACATAAAATGTACTCTACTTTTCCAGTAAGTTAAGCCCTCAAGATGTTCTCTCCAGGGCTGAGGATGCATTTCAGTTGGTAGTGTTGTAGCATGCTTGCCTAGCATGTAGGAGGCCATGGATTTGGTGTCCAGCACTGCCAAAATAATAACATCAACAATCCCTCCGAGGATGTACCTACAAGAAGGCTGTCATAATGGCTGCATCCAGGACAGGCCTGGTTACTCCTCCTAATTAAGCTAAACTCACCTTTGTTCATTTAAGACACAATTTGTGGTGAAATACTTTTTAGGAGCAGAAAGAAGTGTTAATTTTCATCCTCTATTTAAATGCCATGGGTGTTGAACAAACCTACTTAAGCGACTCATATTAATCACCCTTATGAATTACTTATTCTTAATTAAGAGCTTGATTATTAAATGATAAAATCTATTCACTGCATGGCTAATATGTTACTCTCTGCTTTGGCTCGGCTGGTCTGGCCAGGTAAGGAGATTTGCATCATGGGAGTTGCTGAGTCCCACGCCAAGAATTTATTCTGGTGATGAGCCTTTCTCAGACTGTTTTGCACATGTTAAGAGCCTTGCAGTAAAGACGCTTGTTTATTCTCAGAACATCCTCAACTTGCTTGGGGATGCCAGGCTTTGATGCTCATGCCAGCATTTTCTAGGCCAGGTGTGGTCAGTGCCCAGCACCACGGGCATTACGAATCTCAGGTCCTGTTCCAGAGGCAGTGAGTCACAAGGATACTGTGAAGAAATCTTGATAGGATTGACCTGCACATCAAAGGCCCCAAAGCACAGTGAGGCGCCTGGAGAGGATGTCCCAGCAACTTGTCCCTTCCTATTCTAGAGATGAGAAAACCGAGCTCCACACGGGGCTGTGCGCTGGCCAGTTCTGAGCAACCCCATTTCTGCATCCTACCTTGACAACAGAACAGCAGATTATAATGAGATGGCACGAAATACTAATTTCTTCCTCTTCCCTCTCTTTTGATAGAAGGCATTAAACCCCACCCCTCTTGCCCCTATTTTTAAATTATTTGTAAATTTTAAGTTACTCAACTGCCCCAAATGGGCTTGAACTTGGGATCCTTCTGTCTTGGCCATATAGAGTTTGGGGATTACAGGCCTGCAACACAACATCTTTTATGCCCTTATCTATCTTCATGTCCCCTTCTTCTATGAGCAGTATAATGGAAAATTGATAGGAATGATTTGAGTACCTTAATTCCACGCATATTCTGCACCATACCTTTTTTTTTTCCCCCGCAAAGAATGTTACTTTTGAATAGGTGTTAAGGCTGATACCCATTTGCCTGTTTCTTTAAGAGCTCCTGCAACCCGTGACTACCACACTTTATTTAGCCTCTCCAGCCTTCACAGTCCTTAAAGCTATCTCAGATCCCGAGTTGTTGCAAACCGTGAGGCATCGAGTGACTTCAGTGAGCTCTGCTTGCACCTGTGCAGTGCTGCTCACGGCCCTCCTCACTCTGGAGGCATGGCCGGCAGCAGGTGCGTGCACGAATCTCAGTCGCTGTGCTTTGCTATTTCTGGTAGAGAGTTCTCGACGCTTGGACTTATCAAACTCCGTAATCTTCACTGACAGCCTGACGTAGGCTAAATGATGTCTTACTCTTGTGTAATTTGCATTTCCTGATTCTTAGAGAAGTTGAGTATCTTTTCATAAACGTACGGGCCATTTGAATTTCCATTCTTCTTGCACGCTTCTTGTTCTCTTTCCCATAGCTTAGCTTTTCAACATTAATTTGCACATATGCTGTAGCTGACTGTGTTTTCTTCTGATGTGAACTCTATCTCATTCTGTTCACCAAGCTTCTCCTGAGAGTTCTTCTACGATTGCAATACAACAGAATTTGTCCTTTCCCCCACTTAATATTATCGTTTTATTCTATTATACATTTTTTGTGTAAGGAGGCCATCTTAATTTCAAAGTCCCAAAACATTCTCTTTCTTATACTTTTGAGCAGAAGTACAAATGATTAGTGCTCACTGCTGATGGGTATTTACACTTTCCTTCCTTCCTTCCTTCCTTCCTTCTCTCTTTTCTTTTGTGGGACCAGGATTCAAACTCAGGACCTTACACTTGCCAGGCAGGCGCTTGTGCCACGGAGCTATCTCCCCAGCCTATGTCTTTGTTTTCTAAGGAGAGCTCTGCTTCTATTGCACTGATCTGTTTATTTCATCAGCCTCCCACCACCTTGGGCTTGGACTCCCTCATTTCTTAGCCTCATAAAGAAGTTGGTGATCTCTGAGAACATTTGAGATTGGAAAATGCCTCATGCCTTTCGTTCCCAGATGTGTTCCATCTTGTGTGCCTAGACACAAGCAACAAAGGAGAATGCAGTCTCCCAGAGGGGCCAGGAGAGCTGTTGCCTGGCAGATGGTGGCAGCATCTCCTGGGCACTCTTTCTTTTGCCAGTTGTGTATCCTCCGCACACCATTCTGTGTCCTTTGGACTCCCATGTACTGTTAAGTACACAAGCTCTTAACTTCAGCCCAACAACCTTCAAGTATTTTTCAATGTATGTGGTCTATCTCATACATTTCACTCACGTATATGGAACTGTAGATCAATATAAATTATTTCTCATATACTCTGAAGAATACTGCTGGTTTTTTAATTGGACTGCATTGAATGATTAGTTTATTTATTGATTAATGTCATTTCAATACTGAATCTTCCATGTTCAATATCATGGTTTTGTTCCTGGTCACATGACCATGTATGAGTTTCCTCCAATCTGCACTTTTAAATGGTGAATTTTATAAAGCTAGCCAAACAGCTGGTGGAGATAAACACGCAGGTCATGCATTTCAACTCTTTTTTTTTTTTTTTTTGCTAAAAGCTTTATCTGAATTTCCTTATGAATACTACTTCAGGTGAATTGGTCCAGATTTTTCTCAACAACAACATTCAAGCATACCAAACATTTGTCATGCCATAATTAGATTGCCGTGTCTCCACCCCACAGGCTCAACAATTACCAGGATTTTACTACATTTATTTCACATAATTTTCTTTGTTTATCTTAAATAAAATAATTGAAAGTGAATTTTGACGTTGCTTTTTCACTTCTGTGTTAATGCAGTAGACATTCATTTCTCTAAAGAATGTAGACTTTCTTAGGTAACCAAAAGGTCACTGTGACATCACACCATAAAATAATTGGAATAAATAAGGAGTCAAACCTTGGGCTTTTTCTTATTTATTTATTTAATGATTTATGTAATGATTGTTATAGGGTCTTACTATGCTGCTTAGACTAATAATGATCCTCCTATTTTCAGCCTCCCCACCACTGGGATTATAGGCATGTACCACTAGAACTGGACTCTGTGGCTGGCTCAGCCTGCCCTGGGGCTGGGGCTGGGGCTGGGGTGGGTGCTGGCATGGTATGTGGTGCCGGGCATCAAACCACTGTCCCTGAGCTTGCTTAAGCAGGCACTTTAGTTTGCTGAACTATCTCACTGGCCCCCTTGTTTTCTTTTTGTAAATAAGCACATTTAATCTATTCTTGTGAGTATATTCATTATATAATTGGGTGGATTGTGGTCCTATTTTTCTCTTATTATTCTGCTATTAATTCCATCGCAGCTCATCTTAGACAGACATTTTTTCTTCCTTCATGTCAAAGTCTTACATTAATTTTGCATGGCCATCCTTGGGCCTTCCTGTGCACAATTATGTTTTTGTTCTGAAAATGCCTACATCATCATTGCTTTCTCTGTGTGAAAATAAGACGAAAACTTTTATGCTCTTTTACTTTTTTCTCTGTCTTCCAGCTTTATTATGTACCGCGTTTAAGCTGTAAGTTGTTCCTAAACACAGAACAGTGTCTTCTGACAGTTACTATAGGGTGTATACTTCTGGGTGGTAGTCACCCCATATACCCCTATTCTCCCACAGTGCAAGGGAGGCCTTGCAAAGGGCAGGGGTATTTATTAGAAGGCTGATTATGCCAGGTGTCAGCGATGCAGCCTCATTAAAGGTTACACAAATTAACAGGAGTGCAGCAGCAAAGAGACCCATTTCCATGAAAGCCACATTGGATGATTTGATGAACATAACAAAAATGTTACCTGACTCCACATAGCCAGGAACAACAGAATAGAAGGGGAATAAAGGAAGTTGTAAAATATTTAGAAGACCCTGAAGTCAGATGTATTGTGAAATTCATTTCTGAGCTGGATTAAAAGCATTTAAATTTAAATACTGCCATGGTATTATTTGGCTTCAGGGATTATATCAAACCCCACTTGGATCAGATATACACAAAAAAAGTCAAAAAAGTCAGAGAATGAATCACTTTTACAGATGGAATTTAAATAAAAGTAAATTTATAGTACTGAGACAACATTTATATCCCTGTGTCACCTGTACTGTCCAGTACGTGCAGAGGCAGACATGCCCAGCAGACCACCCACATTTGTTTTATTAACAGTGGTCATTTCTAGCAGATTTCTTTGGCCTCTGTTATTTCTTTCTCTGTATCTCATGCTTTACAAATACACCTTATTTATCTTCTTTTGAGATTAAATCGATTAGTTTTTCTTTCAAAGTTCTTGGATTGAAGTTTCTCTGAGGCTTTGTGCCTGCGGCAGAACTCTACCACCATCCTCTCCCCCAGGATTCCCCCATGACAGGCTAAAGTGTGGGGTTCTGGGTTCAAAGTAACTTTCTTAACTTGTAAATATTCCATGCTTTTCTCCTTCCACGTAGCATGAAACTTCACTATGTATCTGTATATACAGAAATTATTAAAATCCCTCTGGTCACTCACTAAGTATTTCAACTTTAATTTTTTTTTAAGGAAAACTCATTTGTCATTATTCAAAATATTGTTCTTCATCTTTGTCTTTATTCTCTCTCTTCCTGCTATCTAGAATTCCTTTCACATGAGAGTTAGGGTTTCTGGACCTCTTGTTTTCCATTTCTTTACCAGTTTAGGTTGTGTTTTGGATATTTTTTCTCACCTTTAACTCACAGTTAAGTATTTTACACTTTTTATCTAAGTACTTGTTCAACACATCTATGAAAACTATCTTTTGTACTAATTTTCATTAATAACAGCTCTAGTTCATTCTCTTCTATAAATGTTCATTTTCTTTTTTTCTCTTTTGAGGCCTCACACATGTGGGGAATATCCTCTACCACTGAGATACAGTCCTAGTACCTGCTCCTGTTTCTTGACATTGTCTTCTTATTTTACAGTTGCTTTCTCCTCCATTTCTTTTGGTTAGACTATATTTGCTTTGCATCTGTTATAGCTTTGGTTACCTACAGGTGCCTCAGTATTCTCAGGTCTGAAGAATGACTTCTTCCTTGTAAATAAAGTCTGGTGTTCACTCTGTGCCAGTGCTGAGTGGCCAGAAGTCATGGTTGGGTAACTGAAGAATTCTGCAGCTCACAGAGTTTTCTGTGGTAAAGCTGGAAATCTCCCAGCTCCAGCGTGTGAGCACCGATCATGTCCATGAAAAAACCTGATCATCACACAGCTTCCTGTCCTGACTCAGGATTTCTATTTATGCCGCCTTGGTCTGAAGTTTTGTTCTACTTCCTTGGTATCTGGAACTCATCCTGCTTCTTGATTGACAGCCCAGCTTGATAGCTTTTTTGGCAACACTTTGGGAAAAGCTGTGATTTGTCTCTTAAGTGTAAATGTGGTGATTACTCCACGAGGCCCTTTCTCCGTCCTCGCTCCCTGGTCCTGTGTTCATTTCCCAATCAGCTTATTTCAGGGGGAGGGGCAGTGGCAGATGTAAAATTTAAAGTCCTTGAAAATAGTCTGTGTTATTCTTTCTATCAGCACAGTTTTTATGAGGCACGCTAAGAATTCACAGACAGGGACATGGTCGGGCTTCTAACACAAAGCACGCATTTCTGTGTGACAGGGCCTAGGCTTCCATGCAACGTGATGGTCAAAGTTGAGTACTCACATTCTGGCAATGTCTCTTACAAATTACTTTTCTAATTAAGTGCCTGCTTATTAAAGATGCAATCTGTCACCACATGGGTGATACCCAGCTACATTCCTGTCTCTTTTTCACTTTGTCCAGATGTTGTTTACCAAGATGTGTTATCTCAAAAAATCGACTTTGCCATTCCTTCCCCGAAGTCCTCCAGCCACCAATGGCTGCTCAGTGAAAATCGGGAGCAGAACTTTTGGGTGCCCCTGTTGCAATGACTCCCCAATTTTTGAGTCAGAGTGAGCTAATTTCTGTTGATCTGAAACCTGGAAGTGTTTCTCTTCACATTGACTGGGTTGTCTGTTCTCTACTGAACAAAGCAAAATCGGAAACTACGGACCTTTGAGCCAAAAGGTTCTCCATCCCTACACCAAAAGCCTTTCTTGTCTCTAGAAATATTCAAGCTACAAAGTACAGGTATTAAATACACCTTTATTTGGAATGGGTACACATAATTCACTGTGAAAGCTTACCATGTTCAAAAGTCTAAAAAAATAAAAGTAATTAAAAGAATCTTTACTCTGTGCTCAATTTTCTTATACTTCATTAAAGATCCAAGTATCACCCACAGAGCCATTTTCCAGCCAACCTTTGTCTCCCACTCACCCCCATTTCCCGTGGTGCTGTCCTTCTTAAACATATCTCCACCTGGTAAACCACGGAAGCATGTCCACTCTTCCTGGTCCTTGAGGCTCAGCTATGTCTCTGCTCTCTCTCGCTCGCATCTCCCTGCACTTGGGGTATAGAATTTTCTCAACTGGAAAGAAGCTTCCTGTAGAAAGGAATCAGTGGGCAGAAATAGTCAAGCTAAATTTTTTGGAGATAATAAGATGATTATGGATATTGCCCTAGAGTAATATGTACCTTAAAAATAGTAATGTACTACTTTCTTAATGTTTACTGTGTTCATTATAACAAGCATTTTTACTTATTTTTCTTAAATGGTTCCTGCCAAGCTGGCTTGTTTTTACTGTGCCCATTACCTTCATCAGTTTGAGCTACTATAACCAGAAGGTTGTGGATTACTAAAAACAGAAGTTTATTTCTGGTTCTGGAGGCTGAGAAGTCCACACTCAAAGAACTAGCTGGTTCTGGGTCTGACAAAGGCGCACTTCCTCACACATGATGCAGGCTTCTTGCTATGTTTTTATATGGGGGGGGACAGGGAATGGCTCTCTGGGTTTCCTTTTATAAGGGCACTAATCTCACTCACTGGGACTCCATCCTCATGATCCAGTCACCTTCCAATCCCCTAAAATATCCCACTGATAGTTGTTTCTACATATCAATTTGTAGGTTATAGGCATCCAGACAGTAGTACCCATGTTGTGCTTTAAGAATAAGATCAGTTGTTCTCCTTGACCATCTCATTATCCCTAACAGAACCAGCTCAGTTCCTTGATGAGGAAGCAGTAAGGTTGGAAAAGGTCTCTGGTCATAAAAAAATCACTTCTTGCCACATTTTGCCAATGCTTTCTGAAGGCTTCCTAAGTATTAGGAAGATCGTACTTACAGGAGTCAGACACTTGGTAGTAGCTGGTCCACACTGCAAGCAGGTGTCTGTATATGATGGCGGGTGGTCATAGGTTCAACCCCTTCCCCTTTACCTTGTGACTCTGAGGAGAGGATAGCTGAGAAAGGCAGGCTTTGCTTTTGTAAGCCTAAAATGATCGTGCATATTGTGCCAGTGCCTGGGCTTGTCATGGAACCAAGAGATACCTGGGAAATGTGCAGCCCATGGCCAGGGCAGTTCCGTTCAAGTCCTTCATTCTCCTTGCCTATTGTCCCTGAATCACTCAGAGCTGCATCCATTCTGTGAGAAGCAGGAAACTGGCTTTCTGTCATGGATCACATTCATTCCTGTCATGAGGTGAGTGGCAGTGAAAGGTGGACTCACAAGAGACCGAGTTGAAAGAGTTGAGTTGTGCATCATTCTGACCTTGTGCTCTGGTAGCAAAACAGTGGTGAGGAAGCAGCCCGCAGTGCCTCTCGAACTCTAAACATTTCCTTTCTTGTTGTCCAACAATCTCTCTTCCTGGACTTCCAGACCTGCACAGAGCCATAGGGCATGTTGTAGCTGGGTGAGGCCAACACATTGGGCTGTGGGATGCTTTGTATCTCATTCTGTTCAGCCTCATTGTCCACTGAGAGCCCAGACACGGAGCTATGGCATTGCTAACATCAGCACAGGAGAAGAAACCCTTTCCAGGGACACAGAGCAACTCCTCTGGAGACAGATCATTACATAACAGACAGCACATCCAGAAAAGAGCCACAGTAGACTCTCACTAGACCCACTGGGTCAAGTACCCACCTGTGAGTCCAGCCTGAGTTTCTCTAGAATCCTGAGAGCAACTCTGCCAAAAGAAATGTCAATGCAGAGCGGCCATGGGAGCTCAAGGCTGATGAGGCTTAGGAGAGAGCTGGAGAAATGAGGCCCACCCCTGCAGCCTCCATTCTAAGTCCACATGTAATGCATCTTCCCAGGATAATTCAAGGGCTAGTCAAGGAAACAGCGTGCTACAGATGTCACAGAAGGGTGACGTTTAATGCAGAAATTGGCAACACAAATATAGAGGGCAGAGAAGCCATTTGGACCACCCACAGGGGCAGCTGTGGGAGAAGGGGCTGTGTGGAGACCATAACCACTGTGACTCAAGCTGCAGGAGCCTGGCCAGTACTGGAGGTGATCAGGGAAGGGTCGGGAATACCATTCCGGCCTCTGCCCTCCTTGGATCCTCTGCTCTCCCAGCAGAGCCTCCCACTAGAGCAGCTGGACAAGAAGCTAAGCAGCAAGCAATTCAGGAAACCAGGAAGTAGAAAGGACAGAGATGTGGGTTGTGGTGGGGGGAGTTGGGGCCACAGAAGCAGGGCCACATCTGGCGGGAAGGACGTTGCTAGCGAATCTGCACTTGTGCTGTGCTTGACAGGAATCTGGGCATCTGAAAAAATGCGCCCTGCCCTGTAAGCTCCCAGCCAGGCAGGGAGAGGTGTGGTGGTAGGCATGAGGCTGTGCACATTAGCCATCTAGTTCTCAGGATGTGTCATCCAACATGCACCGGAACTATAGCCAGCTTGGCTTGGCTTTAGTAACAAATACAATACAGCTCTGAGAGGATAGTGGGCTCGCCAAAGGTCATGCTTCTCTGAGGAGCCACAGCCAGCGCTGGGACCCACCTCTGAGCCTGAAGCCTGTGTTCCTTTGGGTGGCCCACAACAGTGGGAACACTCTTCAGAAGCCTGGGAGATGTGGTGAGGTGCTTGTAGAGTTGTCACGCAAGCACGGGTGACTCCTGTTTAGGCACTGAGAGGACAAAAATAAGGGAGGACAGACCAGAAAAAGGCAGTGGCAGTGCTCACAGCAAGCCAGGCTACGGAGTCTGATAAGGATCAAGGCTGATTTCTGCATGAGGTCAAGTGGATCTGCCCACGGGCCAATCCAAGGCTCAGCACCTAGAAGCAGCCCGGTCCAGGGCTGAGTCAGCTGTCCAGAAGGGCCAGGCTTCTCCTGCCTCACAAGTCGCAGTCTGTGTCCTCCAAGCATCATGCTTTCTCCTTTCTCTTCCTTGGGAACTGGCATTCCTTCCTCAAACATTGCAGAATACTGCTTGTAGCCAAGGACAATGGGGGGACAGTGGCACTCATGGCAACGCCCAGGTCTTAATGACAAAAACCAAATGCAGACAAAACAGGGATAGTCACATGCACTCCCCTGTGGCTCATGATTCTTTCTCTGTATATGAATCACTTCCACAGCCACTAGCGGGGAGCAAAAGGCTCTTTCCAAGCTGTCCCAGGGTGGAGTGGAAGGAGAGAAGGCAGCCAGGAGACCAGAGCTCAGGGCTTCTCCTGTGCCTCCAGCTCACCCAGAGTTCATCTTTTGTTCCTGCTTCCCTTTAGAAATTCATTCCCATGGCAGTAGGGACATTAAAAGCGTGTGCCTAAGTGGCTCTTTGGGAGGCAGGTGGTGGCAGATGGGTAAGTGTGAAAATGTGATCTCTGTGGGCTCTTGCGCTACACAGTGTGCACAGAGCACCGCTGGTGGAGTCGCAGCTGCAGGGGGCAGCTCACAGTGCAGGACTTGAGGATGGGGACTTGTGCTTGGCATTCGCAGCTGCAGGTGAGGATGACTGCGAGGCTGGGGCTGAGCCCCCTTCATGTACTCTGCCCACACCTCTCCATTTATATGATGTTGAAATAGGCAGCGGACACCCTCATCCCTGCCACTGCAGAAATCAGTGCCACAGTGGCATTGGCACTAAATGCGTGGGGGAGGGCTGAGTTGGAGCCACCCCACCCCCACCCAGTTGATATCTGGGTACACAATCATGGTACCCACAAATCAAAAGGAGATTAACAAACAAAAGCAGAGCCAACTTGATCTGGATATGCAGAGTACATTTGCAGGAAGCTCATCTAGTTGTCAATTCCATAATGATTAATAAGTACCAGACCAAGTGCCAGGTGCTGTTCTGATCCTAAACGAAACAGACAGAAGGAGGCAGGTTTCCTTCCAAAAGGAGCTGGAGCTACCAGAGAACATTGGAGTCTGATTCTACAGAGCCTCAGAACCCAGCCCGAGAGGTCCCCAACTCTGAGGAAGCCATATTCATGTGGCCTGAATAGAAGGACCAACATTGTTGGAAGAAGAGGGACTTCAAGGTGGCTTTTAAAGGACAAAGCAAAGTTTGCCTAGTAGAGAAAGATGAAAGAAAACACTGCAGGGCCAGGAAGAGTGAGGACAGGAAGTCTTTGGTGGTGGGACAAGGCAGGTGGCCCCCAAGGACAAGGGGAGGGCCCAGGTGGGATGGAGACAGATCTGGAGGGCAGCCTTCATGGCTCTCCATTCTGTGCACTTTGTCTTTGCAGCTGGAATCAGGCACAGATTTTTTCCTTACCTTAGATATTCCAGATGCGAGAGATGGAGGTCCTGACCTTGAGCCTCACAGCCAATGTTCAGATCCCACAGGGCCCAGGAGATAGTACGGCGGGCACTACAAATCTTGAGCTTTTCTGGATTATTCGATTTGCAAATAAAAATAAGCATTTTTTTTTTTCAAATCTTCTCCAAGTTATTTGTATTTGTATTCCTCCATGTTTATATTTTAATCAAAGGAGTGTTATACCCTCAGAATCTTCCATGAAGACACAAGCAGTCCCTGGATTTCCATATGGCAACACGACTTCCAATATTTTAAACAAAATTTCCCCTAGGAGATGTTAATGTCGCCAGTCAATTTTAAAATTCAGTTTGGAAAGAATTTAATTCTTTACCTTTAATTTAGTTCCCAAATTCTTTCTTCTCCTCACAATAAGGTCGTTGCTGAGTGTCCTCTTTCTGCCTTAGGCATGGGAGCAAACGGTAAGTCAGAAAAATTCCATCCTGGTCCCTGGCCCTAAGCAGCGAGGGGAGGAAGCCATGAGAACGCATTTTCCCTTTATCCCATGGATGCTGCGGCCTCAAAATTTGGAAGGTGAGCAGAATATTGAGTGATCAGGACCAGAAATGAATACATAAAATATATACAAGGTCAACCCATGGGCACTGCAGGACAGTTTAACGTGGGGCGTTTCTTCACTTGCTTACCTGGGAGTGTGTGGAACAGGAAGAAAATTAGGTGCTGTCCTCACCCTGGCCTCCCACCCACCCACCCTGCTGGTGGAAGCTGGGCCCATACCGTGCAGAGTTTTCAGAATCACCTCCGTCCTCTGGTGACTCCTGAGCAGAGACCCCGTCGATCTTTGTTCCAGCCATGCAGATTGCATCTGAAGGGTTAACCCACAGCAGCCGATGACCACAGAAATCGAACTTTCCCAGACCTGGGCTCTTGCCTAGTTCCTGCAGGATGAGTCATTCAGGAAAAATTGGTAATGACAATGGTTTATTTATAACTGGGCGCAGCCAGAGGAACGGGCATCTGTGGAGGGATCGGGCCATAGCTGTCTGTGTCACTAGTAAGAGACCCAAGCTTTGAGAGTCAGAGACAGCACAGTAGATTGCTGAGAGAGCCACCAGCATCACCTGCAGTCACCTGCGCCCCCACCCAGGTGTCCTCTGCCTGGCGTCACAGATCCCCACCCCACTTCTGGCTCAGCTCAGCAGGGGCTCCCTTCCTTCCTCCTGCCTCCCCCTTGTAGACTTTCTCCCTTGCTCCCTCTTCCCAGCCCCACCTGTTTCCCTCCTCACTCACCTTTGGTTTGTGGTCCTTTTCTGACAGGTCTGAGCGCTGTCACATTCGAAGTCCATAGATGTTGCAGAGGATTAAGTTTCGGCCTGAAATCTGTAGAGGACAGGAATGCTCCAACTGCCTGTTTCCCTGCCAACAGTAGCCTCTGCTGGTAGCCAGGCCTTAGAACAAGGAGCCTTTAGCATAGAGCATCTCAGCTCCTGACAAGGACCTGCTTTACCCAGGACAATCACGCGAGGGTAGGTTCTCTTCCGGGAGGTTAGGCTGGTGCCGGCGTGCTGCAGATCTCCGAGCTTCTGGATGACGCTGGGGCTGTGGGTGCTGGTATCACCCAGTGTGAACAGCAAGGCTTCCCAGCATGCCCATCTCCAGTGTTCCTCTCGTCAGAGCAGGCTGCACATTTCAAGAAGTGAGAGGCTGCCGTGGCGAGACACTGAGCTGCAGCCGAATGGGGACGTGATGGTCTGCAGGGCCAGAGCAGGCCTCTCTTTCTCCCTGGCTGGCTGGTCCATGACGTGCTTCCCTTTTCACATCTACAGCTGAGCATAGAGAAAACCTCATTTTGCAGTTCAAGACACAGTTGTAGTTACAACCTCAGGCCTGGACGCTTTTGGGCTTGAAGTCATCTGTGGTGCCGAGCACCCCTGACATTGGGCAGGTCATCTAAGATTTTGGACCTCAGACTATGTTTTGGACAAATACTGCTATTTATCTCTGGGGAACTGGCAGAAACATGGTGCAACCTGTGGGATCCAAGTCCCCAGCTGGGAGCCGGCACCAAGCAAAGCCACACTCGCAGCAACAGTCACCTCCTCAAGCCTGGGGTTCCAGCCTGAGGAGCAGGTTTAGAGTGGACACCTACCCTGCATGTAGAAGGTGTGTCTAGGATGAGCTGCCTGCTTCCTCTGTTCCTATAGCAACACACCCCAGCATGCATTTATCTCCCTGTGAGTCGCCAATACAGAAGGAGCTCTTGGCCTGGAGAGCAGGGGCAGCCCTCCCACACTGTCCTAGGCATCTGTGGTAGGTCACACTAGTACTGAACCCCTTGACTCCTAGCTGAGCCCATGCAGCTGTAGTACACTGGCTTCCAGCACCACAGCAGCTTCCAATCATGTCTTATTATCACCTTATCTCAGAATGAAAATAAAATTTCCAAATATTCAGTACAACAATTAGTCTACATCCTGAGCTACACACCTATAGCCCTACTAGCAAAATTTGTGGAACTAAAAGTCCAATGTTACTTGCATAGGGCAATAGAAGATACAGGGCCCATTGGAATCCTTTGCATGAGTGGAAATGACCAATCTTTAAGGAAGAGTCTAGTTGCTTTCATTATTCATTTTGCTCTTGCACAAGCTGCACTGGTTCACCCTTTCTCTCTCCTTCCCCTTCTCCCTCATACTTTGAACTTCGCTTCCCCAGGACATCTGTGCCTTGGTCTTCCCACTCATATCTTGCACTGTCTGAGGGCAGTGGCCAGTTAGGGACACTGCTCCTCCACTGGCAGGTTTCAGGATTTCATGATGGAGCAACAGTGGATATTTCACTCTTGTACCCAACCCTGAAAGTCACAGGGATTTTGAATGTGCTGGTCTTGGGCTCCTCTCAACCAAGCATGGCCATGCTGGGTGCCATTTCTCAACCGCCCAGACAGATTTTTCTTAAACAGCTTGAAAAATAGAGCGAGATTGGAAGAAGCCGAGGACCCTGCAGGTAGACACTGTGTGTGCTCTGGGCATGGGCGGGGACTGCATCATTTGTTGATGCTGTGCATCGTAAAATGACTTTCCCTGTGGAATCTTGCCTGCTCCCAGTGAACCGTGGGGACAATGACTTTCCCCTCTGCAGCTCTGAAGAGTGTGATGTGACCGTGTGTCCTGTGTCCCTCTCTCAGGGGTGGCAGAGAGGCATGCTTGCATCTGATGCCTGCGCTTCCTGGCCACAAACGCTGCCACTGCTCCAGGTCAGCCCACTTGGGGCAGCAGCAAGACCTGCTCTGGACCTGTGGCCCCAGCCCGTGCAGCCCACCAGCCTCAGCCCACGCTCCTCATCCTGCTGGTGGTGTTTCTTTGGCTCCATTGTTTCATCTGCATGACATCCTCCATCAAGCTGAATATGTTTACATTCTGATTTCAGAAAGCAGGAAAGGTAAGATGTTCACTAAAATTTAATTACAGACCGCAGAGCATGATTAAAACAGATGGTTTTAGAAAATATGTGGTGTTTTTCTTTTTCCTTCCTCTTTTTTTTTTTTTTTTCAAGAAAATCAACAATGTGATTTTGCTGGCCTTCTTTTGCTGGGTGTCTTCTTTCCACTTAGATTTCTTTTCTTTCCTCCTCTCCTTTTTTAATTCCCTTTCTGCCTTTCTTATTTTCTCAAAAGCTCTGGATCACAGCCAGTTATTATAAGCTGAATGCTTTGGCCTTGAGCCAAGATGCCAATAGTCAAGCGTGAAGCCAAAATGGGTGGGTTTTCTCTCTCCTGTTCCCCTTCACACTCTGCCCCCCAATTTTAGCTTGAAGCAGGGAGAGGGCACACGTTTCTGCTGCTGTCCAGATTTAGCAAATCTGCTCCAACAGCGGGGAGAGTGGGATCATCTTAGAGATGAAAAGACAAGAACACTGTGAAAGGTTAGCATCAAGGATTTCTCAGGGCCTTTCCTGATTGCTAGTTATTTTGAGAAATCATGTTGATTATCTTAACCCATGAATGGCAGGGTGGTTAAGCATTCTCTTTATTGATAGTACAGACATGCACAGTGGACTCGGGGTGAGAGCTGCCCCTTGGAGACTGGCTGATCAGTGAAATGGAGACAGAAGTTACAAAGAGAAAAACAAGCGATGTGCTGAGCTCACTGTAATGGTTCAGACCCTAGGTCTGTAGGAAGGGGACCTCAGAATGGGAATCACAAGAAGAGGCACATGAATTTCTGGCTGCTGCAGTAACAACTCACCATAAACATACAGACTTAAACCAGCACACAGCTTATATATGTGGAGGTTTGAGGTCTTTGAATCTAAATGAAGATGCAAGGAACTATTTCCAGATTGTGCTAGTGTATCTGAGAGTGCGGCTGGCCTTTCCCCACTTCTGGAAGTCATTCATATCTCTCAGTTGATAACCCTCCTAGTTGTGGCCCTAGCCTGCTTTCACCTGTGATGCCTTTCCATGAGACCCTTGGAGAGCCCATGCCAGCATTTAAAATTCTATCTCATCTCAGGTTGGGGGTGGGGCTGTTCACTGCTGCTTGCCAGTGGTGACTCATGGAAGTTGCTAAATGTGACATTGGAGCTAGCTAGAGCTCCAATCCATACTGACCTCCCTCATTTAGTGGAAGGAGTGCTGTGGCTTGCACCTTAAGTGTCTCCCAACAGCTCACCTGGTGAAGGTTCAGTTTACATTACAGTGATATATTCATTAGGCATCTTGGAAATGACTGTATCTTGAAACTTCTGACTTCACCATTGGATTAATCCACTATGGATTCATAGCTTTATGATGATGGCAAAAGGGCCGATTCTGTCAGTTTCCTTGACACCTCGAACTGAGTAACTTTGCTCTACTCTGAGCTTTCTCCATGATGTTTTGACTTGCTAGAGGCCCAGAACTGACAGCCATCAGTGCTCATGGACCGAACCTCTCAAACTATGAGCCAAGCAACAGAAAGTTGACCAAGAAAAGTATGTGCATACAGGTTTGGTTTGTCAAAGTCATGGTCTATCCTGTGGTCTATGCAATAGCGCTGGTCTTAGCAAACCCAAGATGCAACACGTCGGGGTTTGGACATCACCAACCTCCTTCTGCCCTTCATAAGGTGTAACCAGTTGCAGCAGTTGTTGCGTGCAGCTTGCCTTATCCTCCTCAGCTTCCCCTAACCCTCTCTCCTTTCTCGTATTGCCTCATTTCTTCCTCTGCAGTACACTGGTACTAGCATTGTAGAATAAGTAGACACATCTGATACAATATTTGGACTGATCTTAAGCAAATAAATAAATATAAGCCTATGAATTATTTCCTAAGTATAAATGTGCATTTTGAGTTGCACCTTATTTACAGAATAATCATGGGGATAGAAGAGAATACAACCCTTCCCACATTTTTTT
Organism: Myocastor coypus; assembly: GCA_004027025.1. Classification (NCBI taxonomy): domain Eukaryota; kingdom Metazoa; phylum Chordata; class Mammalia; order Rodentia; family Myocastoridae; genus Myocastor; species Myocastor coypus. Next base: position 142,912 of record PVJA010000132.1, on the reverse strand, counting down.
CTCCCCTTGTTTAGTCTGTGTTAAGTTTCAGCAGAGAGGAAATCCTTCAGCCCATTTGGTTGTAGCAGTTGATTTCACAAAATCTCAAAATGAATTGTGTGCAAACCAGACAGACAAATCCATCCTATCATATACTTAAGACATTTCTACTGCAGCCGTATTGAAAACTCACACACAGTCTCACAGTCTCAATCATCCTGGAGAGTTAAGCAACCTTTTTTTTTTTTTTTAAAAAAAAAGCAAGCAAATTAATATATTAGCAATTCAAAAAAGATAATCAAATCAGGAGGAAAAAAAGAAACACTAAGTCTTAGGGGAGATAGGAAAAAGTTATTTAGATCTGGGATACTAAGGAATAGAGTACACACAGAAGTGTTTGTTTCATATATAAACTCGATATTATGGCATGGCAATAACCTTTGCTCAACACAGATATTAAAACTCCATGGTTTGAACATGTTTTTGTACAACTGAATAAACAAAAGAATATTATTGATAAGACTCCCTGGAGGAAAGACTTAATATCTCTTCATTATTAGGGCTGTAGGGATGTGGGTATTAAATTATTTTCTCAGGCCTGCAAATGAATGAGACTGCTGATCTATTTGAGATTCATGATGTTAGAAAATGACACTAGATCACATTCCATGGGAAGCCGTAACTGGCTCTCAGGAAGAGAACATTTTTCGCAAAACCTAGCTTCTGTGGTGATGGAAATTTGAAATCATTTGGGGCATTCACAGTATTTGTTCACAGATCATGTCTTCAGAGTGGTCAAGAGAGCCCAAGGAGCTATTCTGAAAGACACTAAAATGTATGTGCTTGGGCCAGCATGGCAGCCAGGTGTGAAAGGAAAGGAACTCAGGGCTTGGCAGGGAGGATAGCCCAGAAACAGCCAGAAAGGACAAAGATGGTGGTGGCCTAAGGCTCATCTTGGCCCTCAGTAAATACCTCATATATGTACTCTGACACAGAAAACTCCCTGATCATGCCTTCCTCATACATGTTGTGCAGGAGCTATGCATGCTGAGTGGGCTGTGGGCCTTGCTGATCTGGGTATGTTCATCACAGTGAATGTGTGTTAGGCTTCTCCTGGTATAGCACATGGAGATAAGAATCTCCTCACTCTTTAGTCTGGCCTAAGATAGGTAGTAAGTATTGGCTACTAATACACATTCTTAGCCTGCATCTCTTTCCAATAAGAATATCGAGTGCTTGGCTAAGCCTCAAGCTGGTGCAGAGAGGATTGCTAGGAGCGCTGAAGTTACCTGGGCTATTTTCAGTGTGATGCCTGAGCCAGTCATTTGGGCATGAATTTTCACAATTTCTCGGCTTTTAAAGACAGACCTGGCAGCCAAGCTTGAGGCTTTATAATGGCCATTGCTCATGAATTATCTAAAACTACTTGATTTAATCAATTACAAAGGCACACACTTTATCTCCAACATTTGTAATCCATATCTCAGATAACTCTGGTCTCTAAATAGAGAGACATGTTCCAGTCTGCTTAGGTAGCAGGCTCTTGCTGGATTAGAGTCTGCCGGGCTCTCATTTCTTCAGATTCCTCTGTTTTTTTTTTTTTTTTTCTCTCTCTCCTGAGTCCATATATTTTACTCATTTATTTGTTTAGCAGCAATGGAGATTTAATGTAGAGCCAGCACCAAGGTCTGTGCTCAGCCCTTTCTTGTTGTCTCCTAAATTTTTTATTATTATCATTTTTATTACTTTTAATAAGAAATAACACTATATAACAATGTAACAGTTTCAAAACATGTAGTAGTACATTTCAATATTTGATATAATGCATATTGTTGTCCTATTACTTATACAGAGCATAGGGTATAGATTTTATAATTTTTCAAATCATTATTGGTACAACCAAATTTCTTCTCATTGAACTAAGAGAAAGTAGTTGTATACATAATCTAATGTTTGATAATCTTAATGGGTTACTGGTAAAACTGACAATATTGGAAGCTGTTGATTTAAGCTTTTTACAGCTCAGCATTCTAATCTAGCTTTACGTTTTATGGTTGTGGTTAAACTTTTCTGCTAGGTGGTTAAGGGCAAGTTTAAGCATGACCTGTGTAGCAAAACATGTAACATTTGTATTTCTCAAGGTCAGTCAAATCCCCTCAGGATTTACTTTGGAACCATGTACAGTGCTTTGTAGAACTGTTATCAGTGTCAGCCATCTGGATGAATCATGCCCATTGCTTGACCAGTTTGCTCTCTGAAAGCTCGAGAGAATGTTTTCTCTCTAGGTGATTCTCCTTTGGCACATTATGTGTCTTCATTCCCTTTCCTCTGTAGCACAATCTCCTTGAACAGAAAATTTGGGAAACCACTGAGTTACAGGATGTTATAGTACAGGTTCTCTTATGTCCTGAGTCCTCACTGACTTTGAAGGGTTAGGGCCAAAATATTGCCTATCTGTGTAGCCCTACTTTTTCTCTAAATTTTGGTCTGTAAACTTATATTCTTAACCTGCCAAAAGAAAAGCTTAGTGATACTATTGCTCTATGACATAGGTACTTGAGTATGACATCCCTGAGGATAGCAATGTGTAACAGTAAAAACATGCTTGTAATGCCTGTCATTCTGGGTTTTTAGATGTGTGCTGCTTCTAATGTAATTTCAGTTACTGCTATACTCTGTCTCTCAAGTAAATGGTTGGTTTATAACAAAACAAAAAAGGGTATTAAATGCGAGTAAGAGACTAGGAAAATGCCATAGGATTGACTGGCTACAATTTTATATATACTTAGATTTCTAAATGTGTAAAAATGTGTAACTGCTTTGATCACATTCTATAGAGATTTATTAGAACATCAATGACTGATACAAAATACCAATTCCAAGTTGAGTCTAATACATTTGATAAACAGAAAGACAGTGCTGTCTTCAAAATTTCAAATTAGAGTCCTACTAAGCTGCTGAGGTTCCCAGCCTGGGCTCGAACTTCTGCCTCAGCATTCCAGAGCGCACTGCCAATCTGGGCTTTATGAGTCTATATTTTATCAGCCTTTGGGCCTTACCCTAAACACCCTTCTATTCACAAGGTAGGAAAACTGGCCAGGGACCCTGAGCCTCAACTGAAGACATCTACGTGCTAAACTCAATGTGGCCTCTTTCCCCGTCTTCTTGGGTTCCTGACTTCCTCCCTCGGGGCACATTTTCTCTCCTGCCAGAAGGAGGAAGGCAGATTAGCTAGCCTGGGATGCCACTGAGTTTTTCTCTCATGACAGTCCTACCTGGAAAGATCTGCAACGCACTTTGCTTATTTCATAAGTTTTCTGTACAAACTTTTTAACCATCGAATCTTTTCCTGTCACACCTTTGAAGCTAATAATACATAAGGGAATGTACCATATTTCTTGGCCATCAATAAAAGGATCTCAAGGACAATGTCCTTGGTTACCCACCAACAACAGCAGTTGTTGGGATGGTCCATCAGAAGATCTCGCCGGATTTCCTTGGGCTTCATAACTGAGCAACTGAGGGGGCCTTGAAGGCTTGACTTTTCTTCATTCAAAATAGATAAATACTGCATTTTCTGAGCCACTTCAGTGTAATTTCAGGGAGATCTAAAGAGATGTTGCACGTGAACACATTTGCTAGCCTGTCAGTCCCAAGTAGCAGTGTTATTGTATCAAGATGCTTGTTTCTGCAGTGCTGGACAAACTCTGGCTGTGGATATTACCAAAATACTGTAGAGCTATGTGTTTCTCAGAAATGCAAATAAAATCTTAACATGATACACATCTGGTCTTGAAAAATTCTGCAAAAAATTCAACATTGATTTTTCACATTATTTATAAATCTCTAGTGCATCAATTATGCCTTAAATAGCTTGGTAGTACTACTTGCTATGATGTGGCCTGCTTTGCCTATTCAGTCTCTGCTTGTTGGACATTTAGGGTATTTCCAGCTTTTCATAATGTTCAATGATGTTGCAACTGATTCTAATATATGAAATATTTGAGTAAGGACAAGAATGGTCTCTCAACTGACATGGAGGTATTCAGGGCTTAAGCCTACTTCATTTTATTAGCTATTATTAAATTGGTGTCTAAAATAGATTTGCCAACATAAAGATGATTTTGGAACTTGAAAGATTTTTCTTTAGCCTATGCTCTGGCAAATACCTGGAATCTATGGTCCAGGAAGTGGTTATCATATTCTCTGAACATGCTTGAAAATGAACATTTAATCTCTAACTTAGAGGATACTGTGTTCTGTATACCCAATACTTTCACGCAAGTTACTGATATGCTTATATCTAGATGTTCCCCCAGAGCTTCATCAGCTCATAGGTGGAGATCTAGGAATTGACTTGGCCATGGCACATAATACGGGACCACGGATGTGTGGCACTGAAGTAGTCCACCGATTGGTTTAGCATAGCTCTGGGGGTGGTCAGTATATTTGCTCATGAAGGAAGCTGGCCCCCACCAAAATCAGGTGAGGAGGGCATCGATCAATACACTTATAGCCTGGGTAGAATAAAAAAGAGGAAGAGGAAAGAAGCCTGGAGGGCTGCTGCCTGCCAAGCTGTGGCTGTTTCTCTCCTGCTGTGCCCCGCCACACTGACCAGCCTTTGGAGGTAGCTCATGGTGGTTGGAAACACTTTCTAACTATGACGTAAAAAAAACACTTCACCTCCTTTAACTTGTGGGTGCCAGGTATTGTGCGACAGTGACAAGAAAATAACTAAGACAGTTGCTTATGCTGCTCAAATATACTAGATCTTTAGTGTTTTGTCCTTTGGACAACATTTATAGAGTTAATATTTCACAGTGGGGTGGTGTGTTCCCAATATTTTATCATGATTTTATCATTTCTTTTATATAATTTATAGATGTATAATTGGATATTTAGAAGTTCTGAGTTGCAGTTACTTCATGCATCCTTGTTTCCTGTAATAATTTATGTCTTCAATATTCCTTTCTATTACTAAAATAGCTATGTTTTTTGATTAGCTTTTGCCTGATATATGGTTCTTATTCATTTACTTCCAGATTTAATAAATAATTATGCTTCTATCTCTCACTTCCTCTATTTCTCTCATTAGGTGGCAGTTTATTCTGCTACCTAGCAAATTGTTTATGTAAATTTATTATGACTATCAGAGCATTTGGACTTATTTACACATTCTATTTCTTCCAACTTTTTCTTATTTTCTGTTGGATAAATGACTCCTTTATTCTACCTGATGAAGTATAACTTAATCATTTGATTACCAAGGACATACAGTTAATTCTAACATCTTGTCTTTCGGATTTAGCTTAACATATTCAAAATGAAACAAGGACTCTCTTCTGGAACAAGAAAGAACCTCACTTCAAGTATTCTTATTCAAAATTTTAGTAACTTTTGTTTCTAGATTTGTGTGTGCACACATTTCATTCTGACATACAATTTTTATTTACATATTTTTCAGCACAGGATATATATATATATATATATATATATATATATATATATATATATATATTTGGTGCAGCGTATCTTTATGTGGCTCAGACTCATAGTGGTCCTTCCATCTCAGTTTCCTCAGCACTTGCCACACCAGCACTTACACTGGCAAGCTATATCTCCCTGGTCCCCAGGTGTATTTTCACTTGTCTTAAAATGCCTTTACTGCAGTTCTCACACTTGGGTGGAGAACTAGCTGTTGTGTCATTCTCTCTGGACCCTCACTTCTTCCCCAATCCAAGGAGAAGCCCATCCACCTGCTGCTCTGGCTGGGTTCCCTAACAGCTGGCAAATGCTGGGGCTCCAGGGGCCACGTGAGAGCTGGTCTTTAGTTCACAACACTCCATCCAGCTTCAAGCATCTGCTTCAATGAACCCTTCAGTTTTGTATGTTATGCTTATGTTTTTTGGCTTTGATAGTTTACATTTGTTTTCTTGTTAAGTTTTGTCTCTGAGTTTTCTTCACATGGAAATTTTAAATTTTTTCACTTATGTACTTAATTTTTAATATTTAAAATTGGTTCTTACTTAGCTTCTTTGATCTTTCATTGTCCTGTGACAAAGGCATTGTTTCCCAGTGATATAAAGTTGATTAGTCATTTATTTGAGCTCATATTACACATATACTACCACTAATATTAACAAATCTCACAGTCACATCAATAGTATCAAAATTAGTAGTTTAAGATTTTAGTCACAGTCATAGTTATCCTTTAACCTTCTTGACTTTATTTTAAAGTTATTATATCTCTTGCATTAGTACATTTGGAATTCTACTTGACCATGTTCTAATGCCCGCTTTTAACATTGATTCATGTTTTAAAGATTATTTATCTATTTATTTATTTAATGAGCATGATAGACTTTCTGATGGAAAGAAAGCTCCTGTCTGAGAGAGGGACAGGAAGTGAGTTTTGAGCAGGTGGCCCTCCTAGAATTTTGCGATTAAAAACATTTTATTACATATGCACAAACAGCTACTATTTTTCCCATTCCTCTTTCATTTCTTTAGTCCAAGTTTCCTTCTGATATCACTTTTCACTTTTCTTTAAGATGAACAGCTTCCTTGATAAACTCCTTAAAGGATACAGATGACAGTACTTTAACATGAGAATCAGAATGTATCTGTTTGCCTTTACTCCTGATGGACATTTTTGTTAGACATAAAATTTAAGTACGTAGTTCTTTTCCTTCAATAATTTAAACATGTTTTCATGATGTCTTCAGGTTTTTACTGTTTCTGATTTTTAAAATCCATAGAGACTTTTTTTCCCATTTGTGCACAATAATTGTTTTCTTGTAGCTACTCCGAAGACTTAAAAATTATTGTCTTCAGTTCTCAACAGTTTTAATATCTTGTTTGGGGATGTGATGCTCTTTCAGTTTACGCTGTTTGAGCTTTGCTGAATTTTTTCTTCTTTCTTTCTTTCTTTCTTTCTTTCTTTCTTTCTT
>PVJA010000132.1:117135-135883 GCA_004027025.1 Myocastor coypus | reverse complement strand
CAAAATTTGGGAGATTTGACAAATTACTTCTACAACTTATACCCCTTGTTTCTTTCCTTTGTTCTTTTTTTGTTTACAAAGATATGAAGCTAAACTTAACTTTTCCAGTGGTCTCTGATTCTTTGCTTCTTTTAAAATTTTCCTTCTTTCTTCCGATTGTATAATTTCTAGTACATGGGATCTTTCCTCTTTCACCTTCATTGGCTGCTGAGTTCATTCAGTGGATTCTTTTATTTTCAATACTAATTCTGTCAACTTCATAATATCCATTTAAAGAGACAAACTCCATAAGTTTCTCTGCTCAGAAGATGTAGTTTTATTTTCAAGGATTTTCACTTTAATTTTATAAATAAAAAGTTACAATAAGGACCTTGGTTGTTCTAATATACAGCTTGCATTACTCCTTAGCATGTGCTAGCTTTCCCTGTTGTGGGTATGAAGGAATTTGAGATTCTATTCTGGACAGTTAGAGTCTTTTTTTTTTTTTAAGAATTTTCTATTTTATTTGTTTATTTATTTTCTTGTTTCAGAACCTTTGTTTGTTTATTCACTCATTTTTATGGCCAGCTCAGCCCACCCCAAGGGCAGGGCTGGCACAGCATGTGGTGCCAGGGATTGAACGGCAGTCCCTGAAGCTGCTCAAGCTTTCCCAAGCAGGGGCTTTAGACCACTGAGCCATCCCGCTGGGCCCCAGGACAGTTAAGAGTCTTAATAAGTGCGACCATGGCTTCCTTTAAGCTCTGGAAAATGTTGATTTTTGTTGTGTTAACTACAAGCAGTCATTTTGGTTCGATGGGTCTGAGAAGACCCTGTCGCCTTTTGTGACTGGCAGCTGTCACTCTGGGCCTGTTTCAAAGTCTTGCCTGTACTCTTTGCATCTGAGTGTCCAGCCATTACCTAGTGTTAGGCTGGGATTTAGTCAGCCATCCTTTCACAGTCTGTTTTCTACAGAATTTGCTGTCTGTTTTGGATCAATTCCACCTATGTTCAGCCCATGAGGAAACCTTAGACTTATGCAAGTTCACCCACAGAAAGTGACAGAGCTGCTTCTTCAACCTTTGCTCTGCAGGTTTTTTTTTTTTTTTTTTTTTTTCTTTTCTTTTCACATGAGCTTCCATAAGGGAGCTCCACAGCCTTCTGGGCAGAGGTTGAGTTCTCAATGGAGTTTAGCTTACCAGAGTCTTGTGTAGCTGTAATAGCTTAGGGCCAAATTTAGGGTAAAACAGTGAGGAGAAAGGAGAGACAGACAGAGAGAGAGACAGATAGAGAGAGTGAGAGAGAGAGAGAGTGAGAGAGAGGAGGGGGAGAGAGACAGAAAGAGAAAGAGACAAAGACAGAGACAGCAATAGGGACACTGTCTGTGTTCCATATTCTTCTGGCACTTTGACTTATCCTTCAGTCAAAACATGGAAACAAAACAAGACAAAACACACAACTCTCCAAGTACCATCTCTGGTATGGGAAGTTGCTCAACATTTACTCCGGTGCACACTGACCCTTTCCAAATGCTTTAGTTTTCAGAATCCTAAGGTAGTTTCATTTCATTTGCTCTTCAGAGATTTCAGTCATGATGCATCCTCATAGATACTTCATCTGGTCCACACAGGAGAAATTGTTTAATTTGTATTTTTTAGGTTTAGGAATTTCTTTGGCAATTTTGATTTAATTTTGCATTTACATAGATAGCACTTGTTTTCCAAGTGTGTGTAGGTCTTACAAACCAAAGCTGCACGATGGCATCGGCTGTGTCTCACTCCTGTCTATACGGTGAAGCCCTGAGCCCCAAGACTGCACCCTTTAAAACCAGATTCAAGTAGCATAATTAAATTAAAACGAGGCTATTTGAGTGGCCCTAACCCAATCAGATTTTTATCCTTTCTATGCTTAGAGGAAATTTGGGCACACAGAGGGTCCAGCGAGGTATGTTGGCATGGAGAAAAGCCGTTGCTGGGAGGAGCACAGCGTCAGCGACCTGCTGACCCAGGAGCCGGGCTCAGGAGAAAGTTCTGCTGCTGTAGACGCCCGGCCTCAGACTTCTGGGCCTTGGACTTCCGGCTGCCAGACCGGCAAGACAGGTGCATTTCTGTCACTCACAGATAACTGTCTCCAGTTCTTTGTCACGGAAACTCAGAAAACCACTACCAGGAAACCAGATCTAATTATTTTCTTTTAGTTGGATCTAGTCTCCATCGCAGTGACCTTAGTGCTTACCCCGCAAGGTGCTCTCATCTTACACAAATTCTTCTCTTCTGTACTTTCAGCAACTATTTACTTTGGCATTTTTTATGTTTGTTTCTTTACATGAAGAAACTATTAGAGCTGGTAGGTGGGATGGTTCGTGCTATCTACTGACAATTCACATGTGTCCCGCCCCGCAGGGATACTGGGACCCTAGCTTCCACAGGGCTGTTAGCAGGAGGCGAGGTCTGCAGAGGCGATTCAATTATCAAAATGGAAACCAATTAAGTTGGACGCTTTCCTTCAAAAGGGGGCTTCAAGGAGCCCACTTGGCTCTATTTGCAGTGCAGCCGATTGAACCACCCCAGACACTAAAACTGCTGCCCCCTGGGCCTTAGGCTTTGCAGCCTTTGCCGCCACAGAGAGCTCATTCCTGCTGTCCAAAGTCAGTGGGTCCTCCCTGCTCCACTCCCTTAGCTGAGCGGGTAGAGACAGTGGGCCCGCAGCACAGTGCCACACGGGTCCTGAGCAGTTCTTGCTGCCCCACAGCAAGTCAAACTTGAGGAACGCAAGCGCAGAGAAGTAACTGCACCAGCGCCAGGTTCTCTACGCTTCCGCTCAACTGAAGCTCAAGAGCTGAAGAATAAAGGGGAAAAATGTCATTTTAATTCACCAACCTTATTTTTCTAAACTATTGTTCATGCAGTCAAGGCGTCACAGATCCCTTCCTGAAAAATTTTGACAAACCCCAAGCACCATTCAAAAACATGAAGGGCTCTCAGTGGGGCCTTGTTACTCTGAGCATTCCTACAAAGCCGTTTTGCACAGCACAATACAACTTGATTTTGTATGGCGCCCATTCAAGCGCAGGGCCCACGGAAAGTCACGCACCCTGTTTTTAATCATGTTTGAGTGATTAATCTCAAACACACAACCACTCTTGCCTAATGCAACCTGCATTTGAAACAAGGCCCCTTCTTGACAACCAAGTGAGAGGGTGACAAGGCTTTTATTGTGCCTCTGACTCAATGGGCCACCTTTTGCCCCTGATGAAGGTGTATAAATCCCCCCTGGGGGAGGCTGAGTGATAGGTACGATGGGATTTTCCATTTTACCCCCTGAGTGAAGTGCTTAGATGCTAAAACCATAGTATTGAATAACAACAAAAACCATCAAAAATGCCTCCATTTATGTTTTTGCCCTTTCTTTGAAAATAAAGTGTTTACTCACTGAGGAAGGAAAGGTGTGCTGGGCAAACAGAGAGCGCAGTGAGTTCAGATCCCCAGTTTGTGCCTGTGGCTCAGCCAAAGCTCTGACCAGCTCTGTGATCTGAGGCACCTCCTGTCCCTTGTCCTCTGTTTCATTTCCATAGCCTGAAGAAACCACAGATCTATGCAGGAAGAATGCATTCTCTTTGCCTTTAGTGATACAGATTCCTGCCGGGGTCCTTCTTCTTAGGCCTCATCTTTGAGTTCTTAAGAAAATCCACTTCCAGATGAAGAATGAGATGGCCTGTGAACTGCTTGAGGACATGCTCCCCTGTCAGCAGGTTGGTGCGAGTTACTAGTAGTGCTGGGGGTCTGGGAAGTGTGGCGAGGGTTTACACACAGAATTGACACTAACACTGAGAAACATGAAGATGGTCCTCTCCCTGATGGTCTTGCTTCCCTTGTAGATGACCAGAGAGGCCCTAGTGGGTAATAGGATGTAGGCAGGTATGCTGACAGTGTAGACCCAGAATCCTCCAGACCAGGATCAGCAGGACTGACAGACGCCTTTGGTGCTCCTGGCACTATATGAGGCTGTGTGGAAGGGTGCAGCTCCTCTTCAGGGCACGTGTTGAGCCTTTCTGCCTTCAGGTCTGGTTCCTGGACCACTTTATAGCACAAGATGGGGAGCAGCAGCCTCCCTCTGCAGTACCATGGGGCGCCGTCCCCAGAGGCACGACGGCACACACGTCCTCTCTGGTGTGCTCTATGCAGATCAGCCAACAGGGTGGAGATTTCAGGCCTGTGGCTCAGCTACGCATGATCTCCTCTGCTTCCTGCCAGCCTCATTCCCTTTCCTTCAGGTGTTCTCTCCTTTGCTGTGGAGGAAGACACTGGGCATTGTGTGTTTGATGACCCTGTTTCCTTAAAATGCCTTTTCTTAATTGACACACAGAAGAAATTGAAGACCCTCAGGCCATTAAGAAGCCATTGTCCTTGCAACCCCTCACAAGGCTCCCAAGCTGTGCTGGGTCCTGGCTGAGACTCTGGCCCTTGAATTAAGCAGCCACTTAAGGTCCCATGCCATCTGTATAGGGACTTCTTCTAATGGGCTTTGATCTTTAGCAATTTTTAAGGCTGGCTGCTGGCTCCAGTTCACTTCTGACTCATTTTGCCTTTGATAGTGTGGAGTCTAAAGCCAGCCTGCCAAACCGGGCTTGGCTGCTTAGAGCCTGACCCTGGCCCTGGCCTGGTTTGCTCTTCCTCTGATGCAGGAAGACAGCTTCTTTCCACAGTACCTCAACTCTGTCTTCATATTAGAACTCCACAACTTAATCTTGCATCTTCTTCAAAGGAAAGTTAAAAACACTGAGGCTACTTTTTGAGAACTGTATTTATATTTTTTCCAATACCCTCAATTTTTTTTCATTCCCCAAACCAACTTGTGGTGCAAGAATTCTATTCAGTTCTGACCCAAACTTTCAGCTCTGGTACAAAGCCTGTGGACCACGGGGTAAATTTCTCAAGGTGCTCAGTGCTCAGCCAAGTGGAAGTGGCTTCCAGATAGCCCAGGCCTCTGCCAATTCAAGGACAAGTTCAGAGTTGCCTGTGGCCAACCCTCTCTCCATCCATATTTGATCATTTATTGGAATGCTTCACAGAGCTCAGGAAAACACTCTAGTTACAGTTATTGCCTTATGATAAGGGGTGGGACACCGGAAGAGCCAGAGGAGAGGATCTAGGCCCAGGGGCTGTGGAAGTCTGCAGCTGCCACAGTTGCCGAGCCCTTTGCCAGCACATGCCCCTCTCTGCACATTGTGTGCACCACTCCTGGAGCTTCATCCTTCAGGGTTTTTCATAGAAGTCCCAATAGGTAAGTGAAATCCATTAGAGCTGGCCATAGAGCAGAGCAGGAAGTTTCAACACTATTTGTGGCTTGTTTCTCTGACCAATCTGAAGCCATCTGGAGTCTCCTCTTTCTTATGAGGAATCTCATTAGGATACAAGACACTCTTATCCTACAGGAAATTTCAAATACCTAAAGAATGCACCAGTAACAAGTGACGCAAAATCAATGAAGGAAGAAAGAAAGAAAGAAAGAAAGAAAGAAAGAAAGAAAGAAAGAAAGAAAAGAATCAAACACCAGAATTTTCATGAAAATTTGAATTCATGTTGAGTTGGACTGGGATAAGATTCCAAAGGAGAGAAGCAGCCCTTCTGCATTTTCTGGATCCTGGAACAGATGAGCCTCTAGGTCATGCTCAGGAATATTGAACTCAAGAGACTGCCTGGCCCAGAGGCTCCCTGAGCACCTGATGCCTGCTAGGTGCTAATCAGGGCTTGAGGGTTACAAAATCTGTCTTCTAGCAGCTGCTCCTATGCAGTGTCCTATTTGTGATGTCCATCCAGGGGGGCAGAAGACTCTCTTACCTGCCAAGAAGGTAAATACAGGAAGGAAAATGCAGGGTGAGCACAGTGAGAACTTTTTTAGTACCAGGAGCTGGACAAGAGTGGGAGGCTGTGGGAAGACATGGCAAGGATGGTCTCATTCCATTTGGCCTGGGGGTCCAAGACTGTATCTCTACTTTCCTTTTTTTCAACCAAAGATGCTAGCCTCAAGATGTGCACATGAACTTAATTGCCTTTGAGGAAATTACCACCTGTCCGAGGTGGGGATGAAGAGATGAGGCCACTGACTTCATGGCCTCACCTATCCTTGATCCTGGGTCCCAACCACCTGGCTCCTCCCATAGTATTCAAAGGACTTTGGTCCATGGGATGTCCTTTCAACAAATCAAGCCCATCTCCACCCCAGGACATTCATGGCAGAGATTCCCTTCTGCTGGATACATTCCTCCTAGAACAGTTTCCCTCCATGCTACAGGTGGATGTGGGCTCCAGCCCAGGCTCCACTGCTTACCCTATATCAAGTACTTCCTCTTCTCCCACAAGACAGCCTCCACACACTCGCCTTGAGCCTCCTGGTTTTCCAATTACAACTTGGTTTATACTTTGCGTGTGGCCCTAATACACATCAAAGAAAGTCTCACCTGAAAAGTCATTTGACTGTTTTACTCATGATATGAATTTAGACCAGTTAATGCTTAATTACTTGGTGAGCAACTACTCTTTGAATGGATACGGAAGGCTTGTGTTCTGTAGAGTTTCATCCTGGATAATGGGATGACTGTGGCTGGTAGCTGGACAGTTTATAGGGCATCCAATGCTCTACAAGCTAGACTCACCCACAGTATGTTTTCAGTTTTAGGTTGAAATGAGAGAATCTGAGATTGAAGTAAGTACTATACCCAGTATTTTCTTTGTAGAAGGCAAATTAGTTCATCTCACCGAGTATGGTGCACACGTTTGCTGTGCAAAAGTATAACGCTAACATAATTCTTCTTTTTTTCCAGATATTTTTGGAATTCTCTGAAGTGTAACGGGCTGATCTTTCAGTTGTCCTCATTCCTTATTCATGTATTCCTAACCCTAAACTTTCCATACCTACAAAGAGGTAAAAGGTCCCTTTTAACTTGAAAACCAAGACATCCAAATAACATCTGCGTACTATATGTAAATTTTAAAGATTGGTAGTGTCATGTGTCCGAGTTGCAAAAGAAGAAAATAACCAATGAAAAACAGTGAGGCACAGAAAAATAGAGGAGAAGAAAATAATAAACATGTTTAGGAAACTTAGCATATACTACCCATTATGTAGCTGTTAAATATCATAGTCAATTATCATATTTCTGCAGCTAGCATATTTTTAGATAACAAAACAACAAAAATGAGAGCTGGGGATTCAGCTAGGGATATAGCTCATGGCTAGTGTTATGGCTTATGTCTAGTTGCTCCCCAAAGCCTCATGCAGTCATGAGGCAGAGACTTCTATAGGTTGAGACTTGACTCATGAGTCACTGGGATTATATGTTTTAATACTGATGGGATTATGGTCTGAGTACTTCTGGTGTAGCCTAAGGCAGATAGGCTGAGGCAGACAGCCTGAATGTAACATATAGAGAGACAGAGAGATAGACTAGCACTGTTGCTCTGCTGCCCTGTTTGGTTGGTGGCCCCTGTCATGATTGTTGCTGTTCCTTAGCCATGAACTGGATGCTCTCTGCCCTGTGCCACTCAGCCATGGGGCCAGCTGAATATGGACTGAAACCTCCACAAACTGAGCTAAATAAACCTTTCCTTCCTTCATTTTGGGTGTCGGGTATTTGTCCCAGCAATGAGAGAAAAGTAACTAAGACAGAATTTGGTACCAGAGAAGTGGGTCATTGCTGTGACTAACTTGACCATGTGAATTACAAGCTTTTGGGAATAGCTTATGGGAAGAGATAGGAAAGGCTCAGAGATGTTGGCTACAAGCGAAGCCCTGGAAAAACTTCGGCTGTTCTGTAGAGGAGATTCTGGTCAGAGCTCAGACCAGAAGACTGGCTTGAAACCTGGGTATGAAGAATGGCTTAAGAACAGAGATTGGAAATGTTTGGAGAGGTCCTCTACTTGTGAAGAGCTGGAAAAGCTTTGGCTATTCTGTAGGGAAGATTCTGGTCAGAACTCAGACTGACAGAAGGCATGCCCGTAAAGACCAGGTTGAGGAGGTTTCTTCTGGGAAAAAGGACAGCACTGGTCAATGAACTCCAGATGATTTGTGCTATGGATTGACTGAAAGTCTTTCAGAATTTTGCTTGTGCCCAGAGACTTTGCCTAAGACTGAGATCAAGCATGGCGGACTGATTAAGCTTTCAAGAGATATTTCGAAGCAGAAAACTACTGGGATGGTGGCATGGCTGCTATTGGTGGCTTTTAGCCAGATTTATGTTGAAAATCAAGAGTAAAGTGTCAAGCAGAATGATTTAAAATGTGAGTTTGGCCAGGAAGGTAGCACCAGGAAAGCTGTGGACTACAAAGATGGAGCTAAAAGAATCTCCATTTCTGAGAAAGAAGCAGAGAATCAAAAGGATGGCCTGAGGGTGTCACAAGAGGTGGCAGCTCTTCACCCTATGAAGCCTCAAAATTGCTTAGGAGAGAGGTTTTGCCTTGAGAAGAAAGCCGCAGAGACCTAAGTACCAGAATAGTGGCAATGGCCTAATGAGGTTCCAAAATTGCACCGGCATGGAGAATTTCTTTTTTGGAACCAGGGTCAGAGTGCTCAGCGATCTAGGCCCTCACCTCCTACAGCCAAGAGAGAAGGAAGACTGGCTACTGCTCCAATTGGCAGCAATCCTTGGCATCATCCACATAGGCATATGCAGAATGCAGGAGTTCTGAGGTTAAGAAGGATTCCACTTCGATTTCAGAAGAAGGCCTGGGAGGCCAGGCAGTGTGCCCCTGAGAAGTCAGTGTGTGAAGCCGAGAGTGAGAAGCCTATTCAGTGGAAACTCCAGAAGTTTGGAAAAGCCAGGAATGTGGATCGTGCAAAGAGGGAGCAAAGCTGGCCTAAGAGAAAAGCCATGGAAACTACAACCAAGAGTGCCTTAGGGACGGGGCTACATGGAGCCCACAACTCAGTACAGACTGCTTTGGATGTTCCAGTTGGAATGATAGGATTTAATGTTTACCCTGCTGGATTTTGGACATGTGTTGGTGCCAGTGTTTTGCATTACCCTGTTGTTTGCAACTTTTGGAAGTGTAATGTTTATCTTATGCCTTTGAATGTTGGATATGTTTAACTTTTCTGTTGTACAGGGGCTCACAGTTGAGAGTTTGCCTTGGATCTTGGAGAAGACTTGGGATTTGAACTTTTCAGCAATGCTGAAACTGTTGGGCCTTTGTCAATTCTTCAAGATGGACTAAAATGTCTTTTGCACAAAGAGATATGCATGAGACTTTTGGGGTCCAGGGGCAGAATGTTATGGCTTATGTCTAGTTGTCCCCCCAAAGCCTCATGCAATCGTGGGGTAGAGACTTCTATAGATTGAGACTTACCTCATGAATCACTGGAATTATGTGTTTTAATACTGATGGGATTATGATCTGAGTACTTCTGGGATTATGGTGTAGCCTAAGGCAGATAGGCTGAGGTGGAGAGCCTGAATGTAATATACAGAGAGATAGAGAGACAGACTAGCACTGTTGCTCTTCTGCCTTGTTTGATTGGTTGCCTCTGTCACGATTGTTGCTGTTCCGCCACCATGAGCTGGATGCTCTCTGCCCTGTTCCACTGAGCCTTGGGCCAGCCAAATATGGACTGAAACCTCCACAAACTGTGAACTAATTAAACTTTTCCTTCCTTCATTTTGAGTGTTGGATATTTGTCCCAGCAATGAGAGAAAAGTTAGTAAGACACTTAGCACATGTGAAACCCTGAGTCCCATCTCCAGCACTGCAGGAAAAGAAGATTAAACAATCCCCACACATTGGCTTAAAGAAAAAGAAGTTTATGTCACACACCAGAAAGTCCAGGTCTAGGGTGGCTCTGTAGCCTAAGCAGTGGGGACCACATGGCCCTTGTTTTACTCCTATCATGGTCTCCCTTTGTGAGTGGCAACATCAACCTAAAGGTGGGCTCCCCTGTATCCTCAGGATGGGCTCTAGAAGGTCTAAGGCAAGGTGAGCAGAGCACAAGGCAGCACCCCAATCATGGCTACGCCATAATGGGCCACACACTCTGACAATTGTAGCAAGCCTGTTTCCTGAACCCCAACTTCTCCCTAAGGATGGAGTGGTCATTATTTGTTTTGAACATTAAAATTTCACTCTCAGCTCTAGACGTCTTTTGCCCATCTCCTGAGTCAAAAGAGCTCCATGGAGCACTCCAGAATCAAAGATGGTTGTTCTAGAAAGAACAAAGGGGAAATGGATGTATCTGCATCTCAGATAGGAGAACTCGGACTCATGAAATGAAATGGACTGTGCACACGACATCAGTGCACCCCCAAACTGAACAGGATGTTGAAGTCTGTCCCCACTCTGTTTCAAAGCCTGTGTTTAACTCTTTGAGGCTAAAGAAGAGGAGACAACAAGGGAGAAAGAACAAAAGAGGAGAAAACAGAAAGCATGAAGAAAGAAGTCCCTGGCTTCTTCCCAGCCGCCAGCCAAGGCACACGCGAGGGCCAAGTTAAGAGCCAACTGTCACCATGTGGTTTCCAGTTCATTACTCTCTGGCATCAGCCACTTCTCGTTTGTGAGAAGAAAACAATGACTTTAAAAGGCTCATAAAGATTCTTGGACATCAACAGAGTCTTCTCCAAATATAATTTTGTTACATTTGGAGAAAAGTGAATCTGCTTTTTGCAGACAATCTTTGCTTCCAGATATGTTAATTTACTAATGAACAGGAAAAAAATGTCCTGTGGTTAGCTGAACCCCAGACACTAGAGGAAGAAAATGGCACAAGATGGAGGGGTAAGCTTCCAGATTTGCGGCTTCATTCTAAAATTGCTCCACTTAATATTTGACTTCCACAAACCTAGAGGGTCAAGGGTGGCATTATTTTAGGAGCAAGGAAGGGCTCTTTCTCCCTCTGGGACAGCCATGCCCATCTATGTCTGCTGTGGTGTCATGATGACCTGAGTGGCCTGGGCAATGATTGAGCCCAGGTTGGGCCCGGGAGTTGGCAAAGCTTTGGATCCCCAGGCAGGGTGTCAGGGAGGTGAGCACAGCCCACCCCCATGCCTTTCTGGTCCTTTTCGTTGTATTATTCCTCAAATGAAGGAGACCTGCTCTCCAAGGAGGAAAGGTTCATTGCCCTTCGCTCTTTCTACTTGTCACTGTTGTCTCTGGGGGATGGGCATTCTTGCCATTTCACTGAATCCCAAAGAAACTTCAAAGTTGTTCCAGTGTAGAACCTCTCACAAAACTACTGACAGCTGGCATTGGTAAGTCAGGATCAGGCCAATTTCCATCTGCATTTTTCTAGCTTCTAGGTGCTCCAACTTTGGTACGTGGTGATGTTCCAGGCACTCCAGAAATACCTGACAATGGTGAAGCTTCAGTAGGAAGACCTTATATTTTATACAATTATTTGAATTTTGGTTACTTCACGCCATACTCCATGGATTTAGGTATGTCCAGAAAACTCTTTAGGACTCACTTTTCTCAAATGACTAGAAGGAAAATAACTGCTTACACTCAGGAAATTCATGTTCAGTGGCATCGTCCACCAGACCACTGACTGCAATTTGGATCGTGTTACATGTGACTTCTTTTCTATCACAAACTCCTCCCCATCCTATCTACGTGACAAGTTTGGGTTCTTCAGAAATAATTAGATGAAAATGTCTGTCTTAGGGTTGGAGATGCATAGCCACCCGAAACTTCCTTTTGGTTGGTTCCATATTTGGAGGAGCACAGGGACTCTGATCATGTCGGAGTGCTTAAGCCAAGCTTATTTTAATGGCAATGATAATGATGAAAAACTTTACACACACATACATGTGAACTAAAGAGCATCGAACCATGGGAAAGGGACGGGTATGATTCTGGAAATAAGAAGTGATGCAGGTGACCCCTCTCTTCCCATAGAGGCAGCTGTCTCTGGAAGACTCCAAGGGAGATAGGAGTGAGGAAAAGTCAACTTCCTGAGCACAGGAGCAAGAAGAGTGACGTTCAGGCTGGAAGCTGGTGGGACATAGAGCAGAGTGGAGGAGCCACCCACTATCTGCCCCTGAGGAACAGCTCCAGCCAAGGGGCAGAGATTGGTCAGCGAGCAAGCAGCACACAGGGAAGCTCCTCACATGGTGGCATTGAGCACAGGCCTAGGACAGTGGGAATACCATGAAGGGCAAGGCTCCACATGGTGACAGGAACTCCAGAGCACAGCAGCTAACTACCCTGAGCTCTTGACACCCCATTACACAGGAAGGACCCCCGTTACACACACTGACCATACCTCCATCTCCTTTAGTTGTCAAAGCTCTGGAGGTACAGCTAGAATATAAAGCTATAGGTACTTGCTATCATAGGACTGTGGGTAGATGTGCCAGTACTCCTAAGGGATAGCATTATCACTCTTAGTCTTAGCGATAAAAACAAAAAACTATGATCCAGTAAAAAGTGGTTTTCGTTTGAAAATATTAAATGAGAGATTTATTAGTTCTTTCAGCTTTGCCCTGAAATTAATTAATTAATTAATTAATTAATTAAAGACAAGGTCTCCTATGCAGTTCAGTCTGGCCTTGTGCTCACTTTTGTGGCCCTCACCTAGGTTGCTCTCAAGTGAAGCGATCCTCCTGTCTCAATCTTCCGAGATCTGGGATCACAGATGTGTGCCACCATGTCCCATTCCAGGGCTCAGCATGTGAGGCCAGGGATCAAACTCGGGACCTGGTGCTTGTCGAGTAGTTGTTTATGCCTCCGACCTATCTCCGTAGCCTCTAGCTTTGCCTTTTAATGGGGACAAGGAAGTGTGTTTAAATTGTGCTTTAAAGAAGAATGATCCCTATGTCTCTGGATGGAGCAGTTTGGCTGACCCTCAGTATCTTCACGTTTAAAATGGGCACATCAGTAACCACAGAAAGTAGCTGTTGACATGATTGGCAGTTGTATGAAGTTACCATCACCAAATACACTACTACAAACCTGGATTCTGTAGTCAGATTCACAAGCCATCAGCAGGTGAGACATGACTCAGCATGGCATGCAACTTAAAACTTACCAAATGATCTTTCTGCTCTTTCTACACATTCTCTAGTATGTGAAAAGCCAAAGCTGTGGGTACAAGTGGACTAGGGGTCCACAATTTTAGCCTCAGGGACACTTCACTCTCAAAGATGGAGGAGCTTGAAGAACACCAGTTAATGTAGACATTTACTTTATGTTAAAACTGATAATTTCAAAAAATATTAATTATTTCTTTAAAAATGGCAAACCTATGCCATGCTAGCAAAAGTCATACTTTTAATGAAAACCAGCATTTTTATAAATCAAACATTAGAGTTGTTAATTAATTAAAAGATGCTAACAAGTGGCATTGCCTTTGGAGTTTGCAAACATATTTAATAGCTGGCTCAAGAGGACAGAGCTGGATTGTCTTCCTGACTGCTGAAGGCAAGCTTTCAAGATCTTCAGGATGAGGAAAGGGGGAGTATTTTAATAGCCTTTCCAGAAAATTCCAAACAGCTATTTTTCTGTCCCATTGTAGCAAAATGTGGCAAGTAGGAGTTGCTTAAAAGTTAGCTGCATATAGGATCTGAGATCATTTTGGTAATGTTTGGTGTCCTGGCACTTACACTTTATATAGTATTTGTATATTTTTACCCTTCCACAATTTATGACTTCCTGCATTGGTTGGTTGGAAAATATGACTTAATTAAGTTATGCAAAACTTCTAAATGCTGATACATTTCATTATACAATAATTAAGAACAAACCACCAATCATCTCATCCAGAAAAGTCTTTCCTCGGAAGCAATCAAGCTCATGGTAAAAGAGAGCAGCTTTCAAAAATTCTATTTTTTCCCCAAGAAGTCCAAATTTTGCCATCTGCAATGTGCAACTGTCCACTGGCTTCCTCTGCAGTAGGCGTATCACTCTGTTCAATTAAAAAATATCTGCTTCCCACCCAAGCTGCATAACTGCAGTGTGTCAGTTGGCCCTTGCAATGTAAGTGGTGACACGCATGGAAAAAGCACCCAGGTGGATATTTATGTAAACTCACCCCTTCATTTCCAAAGCACTTGAATGTGAAGGAGACGTGGATGTGTAACTGTCTTTTTTTTTTTAAAATGTACAGAACACTAAACAACATGCACTCTTAAGGGTGGAAATTCAACACATTGCATCCTTTTTAATGCTTTGCGAAGAGCACAGGGAACAGTTTTCTCATTTCGCTTTCCTTTTCCTATTTCAGTTCCTGCCAAGTGTGTGTGGCAGTGGACACAATGACAACCCGAGGCTGCCTGTCGCCCTTCACACTCAGAGCCTGCAGTTCTACTGGGTATCGCGTTGGCACCATCAATGCAAATGCCCGCACAATGACAAAAAGAAATCACCTCGGAGTATCATTATGAAAACAATTTTTCCATATTCCAGGCCAGGATGGCTCACACTTTGAGGGCTGCTGCTTATTTTAATAGGCAAAGAAAAAATAGCTTTAGCTAAGCAAACAGGAGAGGCAATAAAATTTCATACTGAGGGATTGATTGAGTAAATCTCATTAAAATATTTTCTCCCCCAGTTTTGTTTAGCTTAATGGTGGATGTTTTCTTAAAATATAACAATTGCGACTTTTTTTTTACTACTAGAAACTAATTATTTTATTGTGGAAATTTAGAATAACAGAAAAGTAAACAAAGGAAATATAAATAATTGTCATACCTGGAGATGAATCCTGCTAATATTTTAGGGAATGCCTTTTCGTTCCCTTTCTATGCATTTAGACTATTTGGCAATCTGCTGCTTTTTTTTTTTTTTTTTTTACTTAACATTGTCTCATGAACAGTTTTTCATATCATCAAATATTTATGCGTGACATCACTCTAAATTATTCAGTTCCCCTTCCAACAGGACATTACCTTCTGCCTGCCGTGTGGAGGCCTGGCTGCTGGCAGAGCTCCGCTCTGCTCCTCCAGGCTCCTTCTGCAGGATGGCCCTGTGTCCAGGCAGAGTGCCGAGGCCTGTGCCATGTACTGATTGTGCGCAGACACCCTGGGCACCAGCCCTGTGCTCCCCTTTCCCGCCCATGATCTCCCACTGATGTCTTCTCCGCTCCTCTCCTGGCCCCAGGTGATCTCCCTCGAAATCTTTCCTTCTCGTCCGGGGACACACCAACCCCTCTATGCTGTTACCCTGATCCTCCTCTGTGCCTTGAGCTTGCCTTCTCTTTAACTCTTGCAGCAAATGTGGAGCCTTCGCCCTGTACTTGGGGCTCTGGGGCTACAGCTGTCTCGATGCTGTGCTCCCTCCTCACCTGCAGGCTGACTCTGTCCTTTGAGGGCTCAGCAACACCTTGTGGAGGGTGGATTTTTCAAAAAAAACCAACTTTCATGCCTGGCTGTGCATGCCTCTCCAGGTCTTTTGCTCCTCTGTTGTAAGGCAGAGCTGCATCTCCACCCTGCTGGACTGGGTGGACAATGAGCAGGACATGGCAGGAGCGCCGTGATGGTTGCCCTGAAGAGACCACGTGGGAACAGAGTGAGAACGAGACTCTGCTGACCTTGGCTGCACTGCTGGCTGAGGACACCTTCTCCCCGCTGAGCCCTAGTTACTATAGGCCGGGTGGGGGGTAGGTTGGTGCCATTGTCCCTCAAGCCCCAAAGTTAGGCTTGCTGTCCAGGGGAGCAAGGGGCAAGCAGAGCACACCCTGCTCTTTGCTCCTGTCCTACGGATCCACTTTCCCTCGTGTTAGCAACCTGGACTCCAGAGGTGGAGGACTCAGACCCCGTGGTGCAGTCGCCATGGGCCATCTCTTTCCTCCTCAACAATTCTGCCCACCTTACATGTTTTATACCCACCACCTCCTCCTTACTGCCCTTACCTTTCTTCTAAGTAATGATGATGCGCTACTTGGCCCATACAAAATATAGACTTGACATATATGTGTTAATGCTAATAATATGAATACTTACAGAGAGAACCACACTCTCCCTAGCGAACTTCTGGTCTGTGTTCCTCCCATGTAAAATTTTAGGTACTGGAATTTTAAATATTATTCCTTGAAGTTTCATAGGAGCAGTTCCTGTGTTACAGTCTCCACCAATGGCAGTGCAAGCCCTCACGCACCATTGGGTAGAACTGTGCAGTAGTACACAGTGGTCCATAGCAGGTGATGGCTCCACTCCAAGAGCCCATGGCAGTAAGAGTGGCATCTCCTCCTTTGAAGGAGTTCTTGACTCTGGGCCAGGCTTTTGGCTGCCATGAATAGAGCTTATGTAAACATTCTTGGACACGACCTGGGACACCCATGTCAGAACATGTATCCCTGAGAACAGAATGCAGCTTATTTAGAAATGTAAATGTTAATTTTTCTAAGATAATATTGACATGCTTCCAATGTGGATGAGGTAATTTTCACTCTTAAAATGGTCACTGATGCCTGATGTTATAGACTATGTTAACTTTTTACTTAAGTAGTGATTGTGAATGTCTCCAGTGGTTACAAGTCAGATATTATACATAAATCTGTGTACTAATACTGTACACATAAATATGTATTACCTTCTGAGCTTTTTCTCCAGTGAATGGGAGACTTCTGGCTTTTACCTAGAATTCCACTGAGATTTTGAATTTTTCTCATTTAATTTGGGTTAATTCTTGACATATTTTGCAAATGTCTTTTGTTTGCTCTTTGTAGTGCAACTCTTGAATCCAAGTCTTCTGCTTCTCTTTTTCTAACCTATATGGTGCCTTTGGACAACCAGAATTTTGACGCTAACATAATCGAATTTGGCACTGTGTCTCTCATGAGCACGACCTTTCTTATTGGCAATTAAGGGAGGCTTATTTCTGGAAATATTTTTTGTCTGGATACTATCAAACTGTTCTAGCATTTTTCTCTTGAATTCTGTTCTTCAGTTCACACAAGATTTGTGGACAAGGAAGGTAGAGTATCTTCTTTCTCCATTTGCATAATCACCTGAGAAGGCCCACTCCAGTGTTGGTCAACTCCCCAGAAATTTTCCCAGAAAGCTGTCTTGCTCAGTTCCAGTTATGCAACTGTGGTCCCTGCCTCAACTGTCTCGCATTACTTGGAATGATGTGCTAGTCTCCAACTCGGCACTGCACAGGCTTAACGACTCCCAATTCCCTATAGACCAAGGATAGTGATGGAGAGCCCTATAGAGACCAGTGACAAACTACAACCCTTATCTACTTATTTATCAAGTGCCAAAACTGGAATGAAACACGAATACTATAGTTTTAATTTAGAAAAAACTCTCACACATGAACATCTTTTGTCTTCAAGGAAAAATCAAGAACAACTGTGCCATAGGCTTGGCACCCTGGCCTAAGCATGGGGGCAGCGGCCAGCTTCCCACCCAGGCAATTCTCCTTCTAGGTTACTTGGGGTGAGTTCCGTTCAGAAGTTCAAATGTTGAAAGCATTTTGTAGCATTACGATGGAATTGCACTGAATCCATTGGATGAGATTATCTTGATCTTCACAGTGAGTGTTTATTATGCGAGTTATGTCCACCAGTGTCCTTAGGTCTTAATACATTTCAATAAAATTTTATTATTTTGCTATAGGTGTTGTACCCCCTTTAGTAAACCACTTATATGCATCATATGTTTTGGCAGTCTCTGTAAATAAGGGTTATCGTTTTATTTTGGCTTGAGTGTAAAAATTCAGTTTAAAATTATATCATTCCATATGTCACCATTTCAATAAATGTTTTTTTAGTGACTTGTAGATTCTTTAGAATTTCCTACATCAAATATAGGCTATGAAAAGTATTTTTTCTTTCACTAAGTTAACTTCTCTTTATTTTCGGGGTTCGAATTTACAAGATGACAGGAAACAGAAATGGTAGAATGGGTGAGCATTCTTCTTTTGTTCTTGAGAACGCTAATTTTAACGGGCCAGCATGCAGAATATTTGCCATATATGTTTGAGTACATGTGGCTGATTATGTTAATGAAGTTCTTTTTGTCCCTTGCTTGCAAAGAGGCTTCAAAAAGTCCTGTGTATGTGGAGCTTGCACATCTGCTGTGTAATATTTTGGAGCTGGCATTTTGACTCAGCAGAAAGTCTCTGAAATACATCATATTTCTCTATCAGAAAGTCAGTCTTCTTCCCTGAGAGGTGACCCCTAGCTTAGGGCTGGGTGTACCACACCTCCTCCACACACTCAGCCACTAGTGAGCTTGCAGGTGGCTTCCAGGCTGCAGCAAAGCTCAATAACCTTGCTACAAACACACATGAGGTTTGTGTTTTCTTATGATAAACATTCAGATGTAAAGTTTCCATTTGTGGTTAATGCCTTGAGTGGGATTATTGAGTCAGGGGATAAACAAATGTAAAGCACCAAAAGAGATCACTACAGTGTTTTCTAGAGTAGCCAAACATTTGCCAATCCCTCCACAAGGCAAAAGAGCCTACTGAACATTGCTCCAGTGCTGGAACGTAAATGTTTCATCGTGATTTCATCTTGAAGTTTCCCAGTAATAATTATGCTGAACATTAATTCTGTGTTTGTCATTGGTACGCTCTTTTTGAGAAAGTTAATGTTCAGTTTCTTGCCCATTTTTAAACCGGATTGCTTATTTCCTTATTGTTGAGCTTTTAAAATCATTGTATATTATGAATGCAGGTTTTGTATTAGTTGTATTATTTCCAAGTACCTTTATCTTTTTGCTCTTTAATGTTGGTATTCCCCACAAATGGTCATATTTTTTTTCAACTCAGTGTTTTGATTTGGTTTTTTTTTTTTTTTTTTTTTTTTTTTTTTTTTTTTTTTTTTTTTTTTTTTTTTT
>PVJA010000132.1:82202-117035 GCA_004027025.1 Myocastor coypus | reverse complement strand
TTGCACAGATATTTGTCCAGTATTTCCACAATCATTTCATAAACAAACTGTGTTTTTTAAATTTTTGTCTTTACAACTTTGATAATAAGTCTAGGAAACTTTCATAGATTCCCTTGGAATTGCTACAGAATACTTTATTTTTTTCTTTCCAAGTTGTGCTGCCTTCATTAGTTTTTCTTACTTTGTTGTACTGGCTAAACTTCCAACATTTTTGACTCAAAAAATTGACTACAGGAATACGTATACTATCTAGCCATGAAATCTGACTTTGGCAGAAGGGGCTGTGCTACAGTTAAGGAAACTCCATTTTATTCCTTGTTTGCTAAATTTTGGGGTTTTATCATGAATAAATTTTTATTTTGTTAAAATCTGTTTTATATAGAAATTGACACATTTTTTTTCTTCTTTATTGTTTGAAAATATTCACTTCATTGTGGGTGTAGTATTATATATATATATATGTTTCTAGGCTTTATTTTCTATGAGTAGACATCTTTTGCTGTTTTGGTTGGTTGGTTTGGTTTTTGTAGTGCTGGGGAAAGAACTCACACTCTGCATGCTAATCAGGGAGTTATCACTGAACTACACTGTCCATCCCTGATCTGATGGAAGTTTGAGGAGTTTTTCTTCTGTATTTGTTAAGAGTATTGTTTGAAAAGTTTCCTTTGTGTACTACGGTGGAGAATAATGCCGGACTTGTGAAAAGAATTCATAGATATCCATTCCTCTTCTGTTTCTTGCAAGATAGTTCAGAGAACTTTCTATTTCTTATTTTAATATCTGATAGTATTTGACTCTGGGTTGTTTGAGGGAGAGTACTCCCAACTGTGAAAACAACACTGAGTAATCCTAGCACTATGTCCATCTCTTTGTGGGTGACCGATGTGGTGTGTATCTAAGAAGGATTTGTCCACTCCATCTACTGTGTCAAATTGCAACCACTCTGCAACTGTTCATGCAGTGCAGAGTCACACATAGCTGTTCTCATTGCAGACTTAATGTCTATGGAGTCTGTGCTGTTGTCTCATCTTTGTCTTTGCATTACTTTTCTTCCCCTGCGCTTTGTACAGGGTCTACAGGATGTTCAGGGTCTCACTACTAGGTCGGACTTACAGTGATCCACTTGTTTACAGCCTCCCAAGAGCTGGGAGTACAGTCATACACCACCACGCCCAGCCTCAATTGCAGTCCCAGCATGCCCCGGGGGCAAGGCTGGCATAGCAGGCTGGGGAAGGAGTGCCTAGCCCCTGTGCCTGCTTGCAGGTGCTGTAATCCACTGAGCTATTTAGCCAGCCCTTGTATTATTGACTTAGGTCTTCTCTTGTTTTCTCAGTAACACATGCATTACTAAAGAAGCAGATTAGTGTTTCTCTGATTTTCATTATTATTTTTATGAACTCTTACTTTTTCAAATCTATTTGGAAGCTCTATTATTAAATACATGCGTACTTAGACTTCTACCTGTGAAAACTTGAGATCTGCATCCGTGTGGCTCCGGTATCCTTATATCTGCTGGCATAGTGGTCCAACATCATGTTCGTCTTCCTTTGTGTGAGCTGACTTTGGCTGCTCATATGTCTACTTTGTGTGTTGTTAGCACAGCTCATCTTTCTTAGGATTAATGTTTTTACAGTACCACTTCTCTTTCAATTACCTGTGTCATTGTATTTCCACAATAGGTTACATTTCTTATGCAGTGAATGGTTTGCTTTCAGAGAGCATGAACCTGGGCCTTTGCTTGACTGTCCTTTGTCTTTTCAATGTCCTATGTAAATTATCTACATTTAATATAATTATTGAGTGCTTTTAGCAGGGTATACTGTTGTATTATTTATGGTTTGTCATTTTGCTTCTTTTGTTTTCCTTTTTCTATATTATTTGAATTATCTACGTTATTTTACTCTATTGAATGAACTTTTGAATAGTTATTTCTTACAGATTTTGGCATGTTCCCAGGGGATTGCAGCGTGCACAGCTGATGGTTCACCTTGCTTTTAGATTTTGTGCTCTATCATTTCCTGTGAGGAACAGAAACCTTGTTAACTTACAGGTTCTTTTTTTGTTTGATTGATTGATTGATATTTATTTATTTATTTATTTATTTGGCACAAGGTCTCAATACACAGTTCTGACTCATAGTGATCCCCCTGTTTCAGCCTCCCCAGCACTGGTAGAACAGATGTGTAATACTGTGCCTATTTGGGGGGGGGCTGGCATGGCTTGCTTGGGGTTCCAGGACTGGCACAGCATACAGTACCAGGGATCAAACCCAAATTCTTGCACTTGCCAGGCAGATACTTAGACCACTGAACTACATCTCCAGCCCCACACAGGTTATTTTATACTCTTTCCTATCAGATTGTTCCCTTCCCATATATATATATATATGAAACCATTAAACAATAATGAAATATATTTTAAATATTTTAAGAGGAAAGAATCTATTTTTCCAATAATTTTGCTATTTCTTTTATACCAGATATTTCAAGTTTGCTTCTGACATCATTTTCTTTTGATTTGAAAAACATTCTTTTAGCATTTTTTTTTTTTTTTTTTTTTTTTTTTTTTTTTTTTTTTTTTTTTTTTTTTTTTTTTTTTTTTTTTTTTTTTTTTTTTTTTTTTTTTTTTTTTTTTAGCTCTCTGGTAACTTAGTTTTTTTTGTTGTTGTTGTTTTATTTTCATATAAAAGTGTCTCTATTTCACCTTTATTCCTGAAAGTATTTGCACTAGCTGAGCTTAAGATTGGCAATCATTTCCTTTCAACCCTTTGCAAATACTA
This sequence comes from Myocastor coypus, assembly GCA_004027025.1. Lineage (NCBI taxonomy): Eukaryota > Metazoa > Chordata > Mammalia > Rodentia > Myocastoridae > Myocastor > Myocastor coypus. Next base: position 114,256 of record PVJA010000132.1, on the reverse strand, counting down.
TCCGCCTCCTTCCAGCTTTCCTGGGTTCACAAGAGGAATCTCTAGCTATGTGTGCAGCTGTCTCCTTGCAGTCCCGTGACTTGTTCCCTGGCTGCACTGGCAGCTTTCTTTTTCTAAAGTGTTCAGCAGTTGGATTATGAAGAATCTGAGAGGGGGGTTTATATAGGACCACCCTGATGGAAATACCTTTGAGGTGTGCAGAAGGTGAGGGGTCTCTGTTCTTCTTGTAGATCCAACATCTTTAAAAACAAGAAGGCAGGAGGACTGGGTGAGAAGATCCCTGGATGCTGTCAGGTTCTAAGAATACTTTAGCGAAAAGAGAACCTGCTCTTGAGCCAAGGCCAGCAATCAGCTCTCCTTCTGGCAGAAATGGGCCTATGTTGGTTCGTCCACCATGCTTGGCTCCAGACTAGAAACAGCCCTGGAGAAGTTACCCAGGGACTGATGTGGTATGCCTCTAGAGGCCCTACAGCTGGGCCATCTGTCCCTTGTAGTCCTTGTAGCAAGCCAGCTGAGAGGCATCTGTTCATGACCAGCACAGCTGCTTTACTCTGCCTGCCATGATCTCAGCAGTAGTGTGGAACAGAGACTATACAGACAGAGGAGGAGCCAGAATCACAGTTAGGTTCCATCAGCCGCCACTGAGAGAACACCCGTAGTGCCAGAGCTGGTAAGAAAAGCTTCAAGGAGCTTTGAAGAATGGAACTGTGCCAGCTTTTCTTGACTGTGGTCCTTCAGATTAAATATTTGAGGGGGAAAAAAAACTGAAAGGAGGAAGGTTCCACTTGACTCAGAGCTTCAGAGAGTTCAGTCTATGGTAAGCTGGAGCCAGGGTTTTCAGGACTGAGATGGATTAGAAACACCATGGCCAAAGGGCATGACAGGAAAAGCTGCCAAGAATTGCAGTCCGTGACTTGTTCCACCCAGTGGAAAAAAGGAGCAAGGAGATAGAGACAGGGGTCAGACAGGACAATCTGTAACTATATGTAGTGTCCGAGGTTCCACTCCACTGCCCACCTCCTCCCAGCAGACCCCACTTCCTCCTTCTGTAACCCTTCCATAATGCCTTCACGTTACAGTACCATAATGAATTAATGCATTAAAAAGGCAAGAGCTCTGCATTCTAACCACCTGCCAGAGATATATTTTCTGAATACAGGAGTTTTCTGGGGACCCATTTTAGAATTAACCTACAACAGGGAGAAAAAGAATCATTCAAGTCTTCAGATGGCTTAAACAGCTCAGAAACATATCATGAGGAAATAATAAGAAAGACTGTGGAATTTGGCCTTCGTTTATAAGCAGTTAAGACTTAGAGGGTGGGAGAAAGAAAAGCTCCCTAGAGAATATGTAGTTTTTAAGAGATGACAGAGGAAAAACGAAAGGTTAGCAGGGATGTGAAGGAACAAGACCCAGGAGGGTGAGGAGCCTGGCAATTAACTGGGAGACCTTTATTGCAGACAAAGCTGATGTTTTCCATTGTCTGGGTCAACATGGCCACCTTATATGCATGTGTGACATGACACTTAATTGGCAGCTGAAATCAAAAGCGGCATCGGAAACTTTCATGAAAATGAATCCTCAGCAGCTCAGCTCAGATTTTTCAGAAGTGAAAGAGTCCTTAGAGATTTCCATTTCTCCCTTTCAGCATAGGGCTATGGAAATTGAGGCCAGGTGGTGATGCGAGGGACACAATCCAAAACCACAAAGTCCTTTAATCTCAAGAATGGCAATAAGTCCAGCTGTGATATATAGTATCCTGGCCCTTGATTCTAACTCTACGGCAGCCTTCTGATCCCCATTGAATGAGTATCACAGGCGGTACCCTCTCCCTCCTGCCCTACAAACACCTCTGCGGGAAAAATTAGTATATTAAGACCACAGTTCTTAAAATTCTACATCTAGATAATAGTTCAACAAAAGGGCTTTCAAGGTAACAGAGCAGGAAGATGCTTTACAAGATGTTCTGAATCTGCTGCCCCCATGCCAGCCACCTGCCCAGCACTGCATGATGGGAGTGACCACCTCAGCTGCCACCAGCTCTGAAGGGCCATTTACTTTTCAGTAAAAACAGTAGCTTCTTCTTCCTATAGAACAACAACAATGGTATATGTTTACTTCTTAGAGGTCATCAGTCTTTGCCTCAGGGTAGGTTTCTATAGTTTTTATATCTTCTCTGTAGCCAGTCTTGTTTTCATAACAAACAACTGCAAAGTTGTAGTCACACACACACACACACACACACACACACACACACACACACACACAAACACAGATTTCTCACTCATGTTACTTCCATTTAGTGCTGCTTGCCGCTAGGTTGTAGCCCTATGGGATGGAGCTCTTGCTACCCCCAGATCTTTCCATCCTAAGACCCAGGCTGATGGACAACACCACGTAGCATGTATTGTCATACAAGAGGCCTGAAGAACACTAAGGAACCTTGTGGGGTCCCTAGAAGCTTTGACTGAGGTATGAAATGCTTTATGCTTCTCACCTTCTTCTTGCCAAGTCCAAAGGTCAGGGGGTAAAGACTCCATAGGTTCCACCAGAGAAGCAGGAGGCGTGACAATCAGCAGGAATGCATGGTACTGGGTGCTGTCTTTGGGAGAAATACATACTCAGCTATGTCTTATTTATCTTATTTTGAAATCTTAGAAAACAGCCTAGGAGCAACCCTCCTATGTTACCCATAACACCTAGCGCTATGACCATGACAGTAAATATATAAATATATTTCATTCTATAAATAGTTTTCCAAAAGTATGGAGCTCAACAATTATAGCCCACACGTGAATGCCATTGTTCAGTATTTAGGGAACTCCTTAGGCTAATCAAATCCACAAAGCTGGGCTTTCAGATCCTTTTGGTTCATCTTTTCCAAAGAATATGTGGTTCACTTTAGCTAGTCTTGGATTAGTCTCTACCTGACTCTGTCTCTTTGGCCGGCCCATTGCAGTACATGGTATCATGGCACCTAGAAGCAGTCATTTCCTTCAGGAAGTCACAAAACATGGTGATGTGGACAACACTGACTACTGATTTAGCTATGTGATACCAGGAACCCTTTTCTTTTCTGAGCCTCAGTTTCCCCATATGCGAGTAGGAAGAATAACCTCCCAATTATGTTTCACTAGAAATAATTTGGATCAGTGCTGTAATTACCCTGATTGCAGCTAGTTATTTTGAAAAGGCAAAATGTGAAACTCATTGAGCTGATTTGTTTCGCCAAGTTGGGCAAGATGTTTTATTTTAGAGGCATGACCCAGAAAAGAAAAGGAGTTTAATCACGATGCCTCCATTCACAGGGTAGTGGAGCCAAAGGGCCATTGCAGTTCTACTCTTTGTCCCCAACCTCTTTCTGAGCTGATGTTTCAGGTTTTGTTCTGAGAAAGCAGTTTTGTCTCTGACACAAGCTTGCTGCTCTGAAGACCTCGCAGGCGGGAGCCGGGTAGATCGCGCTTCTGCCCTGCTCCAGCCTGCGAGAGCTGCTCTGGTGCCTGCAGGGGCCTCCTTGTCTCCGAGGCTGCCTTTTCTCATCATCTCTCTTCTGCCGTTAGCACTGGTAATTATTGCTTGCTCTGATCTCGGAGGGAAAATTCCTCCTGTTAGCATTGACTGCCAAAGTGTCCCATTCTAGGAGCAAAGCAGCAAATGACTGCATGAGCAGTCACAGGAGAGGAGAATAGCAGCAGGTGATTGGGTCTGCCCTATATGCCAGAACCTGGGCCTGCACACCTGGGGCCCCTTCTCCCAGAAAGCCAGTGCTGCAAAAGGTCATTCTGTTCACCTCAGTGTCCTCATGCCTGTGCTCCTGAACACTGCTGATGTGTGCAGCTGGACTGCTTATTCCAGCACAGACTTTTTAAAAAATACACAACAGTCAGCTTATCATCAATGGGACAAAATACTTCACACTCGCAATTTGAGAAATTTTAAGCCTCACATTACAACAGGCTTTCATTCACGGTTTTGGGTCTGCAGTCCATGGTGGGCTGGCTCCACAGCACGAACACCATGGTGGAAAGGCCTGGAGGAACCATGCTCAGTGCATGGCAGCCAGGAAACAGAAAATGGGAGCAGTGCCAGAGAAGAAGGGCTGGGGAGCAGATGCACCCGCAGGGCCATGTCTCCAGGAGCCACCAGTTCCCCTGCAGGTCAAGCAGTAATTCAGCCTCCCATCACAGCGTTCCTCAGATTCATCTGGAGAACATTCTCAAAATGCATACTCAAGACCACTCTCTCAGGGTTTACGATGCAGCAGGTGAGCCCAAGAGAAATCCAAAGCTGCCCAATATAATTTACCACACAGGGAAGGCAGCACATGGTGCGCACTGTAGCAAGCCCCCACAGGGCTGGGAATGACTTGTGCTGTGGCTGCCCTTTCGATAAACAGCCAAGGTTTCCAGTGGCTGCCGATTCGATAAACATCCAAGGTTTCCAAGGGCTCTTTCACATGAGCCTGCCTCTGGTAGAAATGCTTGTGCACTGGTAGAAGAGCTTTCCAGAAGACACAGGATTTCTTAGAAACAAATGGGGATGGGTAAGAAGGCATAGAGGGAGGCTGAGAGCAGGACAGCAGGACCACGCTGCTGGAGCAGAGTGCAGGCAGGATGGCTGGATGGTGAGGGCCCAGATGCCCAGGGTGTGACGCTGCAGGTCCATGGAGCTGAGCCTGCATCCACCAGGGAGCTCCCCTGGATTTCCAGAGAGCCATACCTTGTCTTCCTGTGCCTGTGGTATTCAAAATTTTCTGTGTGATTTGTCCCACCCTGTAGTAGTGGACCTGCTTAAGGAAGAAGCACCAGGTAGGCAATGTGGTTAAGGACATAGCTGGATTTCAAATTATAAAGCCCAGGTTTTTCGTTCAGATTCCAATATCTATTATGTTTGAGACTTTAGCACAGTCATTGAAATTCTTTACGTCTTGTTTTTCAGCCTACAAAATGGAGCGTACCAGTAATAACAGAAGCAGCAGTCACCGAAGCATGGTCCTGAGGTGGTACAGCTAACGCCTTCCATCCAGCCTCATCTCCTGGGGTTCAGCTGCTAGGAGTTTTAAGCACTAGATTCATATCTTCAATCCACATGCAGAAGCACACAGTCAACACACTAAAACCAGTTCCTGGCAGAAACACTCCTCGGACACATCACAGGTCTCTTGGGGCTGCCTATCCCTCCTCGGCGCTGTCTTCCAAGCAGAGAGCCAGGGAGCCATAGTGTTCCCTCCTGGTGACACTCAGATAGTAATAAACATGAATGGCCAGGACTCAAGCAAATGGCCCCACTTCCTTACAGATGATGCTGGGAAATAGAGATTCCATGCGTCTAGGAAGTGTAACCATCTGCTCCTCACCCTGGAACCCCAGCCTTTGGAACAATGTGCTCAAAGTTATTATATGAAATTTAAGAGACTAAAGACCTTGGACCAGGGCTTGGAGAAAGGGTCTGGGCATCCAGATTCCCTTGACAAACAACAGACCCACGCTGTGGGTAGTGAGAGTGGGAGTAAGAGCGTCACGCACAGTGTGCCACAGGCCAGGCTCAGCATCACTGCCTCCTGTACCAGTTGCTCTGTTCACATGATGCTAAGGAAGCAGGTGATGGTAATGTCTATGCCTTACAGATGAGGAAACCATGGCTTGGATGCATGAAGGAAGTTCCTTCAGGTCATGCAGCAACTAGGAACAAAGTAGAGGTCTGGGTTGCTAAAGCTAATGCCCCTAATCTCAGCCTAGTACTGCCTATGAATGGCCAGAGTTCCGTATCCTGTATCTGAACTTGCCAAAAGCGGCCTGGAAGTCCCTGGTGGTGGGTCCTTCCTTGGAACCACATAAAGGTCCTTGGGGCTGACTGTGTGTAGGCATAGGTCTTGGGGCAGCATCAGGGACCAGCTGGTGGGCAGCAGATGAACAGGAGTCCAGCTCCCGATCTCCTGGGAGGTGGCTTCCAGAGATAGGCTGTGTGCCTTCGCTAAGCGCTAGGGGCTAAGGAGCCATGGTTTCCTCCTCATTCTCCTAAAAACCATATCTAGCTGCCAAGAGGACCTCGTAGATTGGAGACTCCATGTCTCTTTATTTAAACTATTGTGAGTTTTTATTTCAAAAAACAGCACTGTCAGCTAAGTGAGCAGTGAAAAACACACAAACCAAAGCATCTGTACCCACTTGCGCCATCCACGTGGGTTTCTACCAGGAGGCCTATGAATCCTGCCCACAACCATGAGTGACCTTGGAAGAACATGCCATCCTAGTGACACACAGATGAGCTTGGCCTCTACTCATACTGATCTGCAGCCAACGAAGAAATCTCTCAGTCTATGAGCAGATCTACCAACAACTCTTACCAGATTTCCCTAGGATCAGCAGCCACACTGCATGAATGAGTAAACATTTTCCCAACTCCACCTCTGTGTGTCCTTCAAAGCATCTCAGCAAATGCCCATCGCTGGTCAGTGAGCTGGTCCCTCTGAGGGGTAGGCTCATGGAAAAAGGGGGTGGGCACTGATTTCTCAAACCAAGGTCTGTGTGGCCAGGTATGGGATCAGAGGTGAAGCTCGAGGGTCTTCTTGGTCTCTCAGGGCTCCTGTATTCATAAAGATAGTGGAGCTAAAATTTTGTTAAGGGATGAGAAAACCAGGACAGTTTGGGCTAGGGGGATAGTTCCATGGCACAAGTGCCTGCCTGGCAAGTGAAAGGTCATGAGTTTGATCCCCAGTCCCCCCCCCAAAAAAAAAAAAAACAGGAGAGCTTAAGTTATAGTATTTGCTCATATTTCTGCAATCTTGAGACCTAGGCCAGGATCGCATCCAAGGCTGAGCATCTACTCTCCTCTTATTCAGTAAGAGTTGTGATGTGACCTGTCATAGTACGAAGGAGATACAGAGTTTAGAGAGAAACATGGTGATCACCAGCTTCCAACTGGGCCCCCAAGTTCCATCAACTCCTGTTGTCCATGTCCTTACAAGTCCCCTTGCCTTGGTGCAGGCTAGTAAGAAGTTGTGCGAGTGCTGGGGGAAGAGGGCGGGTGGTCACATGGTTGTTGACATCCACCATGTTGGTGTTTCTCTCTCATCTTTCATCCAAGGTTGCTTGGGTGGAGAAAGTCACCTTGGCCTACTGGGAGTCAAGTGCTTTTAGCAATCACAAAGTGACATCAGACAAGTATGTTGTCCTGGTTAAACACACATGACTGCTTCTTCTGTTTACGCCTGTGCTGTGAACCTGGGAGAAATCTTTCCCGGGCTCATCCCTTGACCTCAGACCCCAAACTGGAGGGGCTTATCAAACATTCCTGGCATGTGGATACTATAAGATAATAAATGTTTGTTACTCAAAGCTACTAAGCTTTGAAGTCTTCTATGAGGCAACAGCTAATAGCTAGTGCAGGAGGTGGTGCATGTTCACCACACCGTGTTCAACTTCCATTGGGGTGTGGGAAAGCACCCTGAAATGACACTCGTTAACATTTCTGCACACACACACCTATATGTCTTCCCATCCTATGAAATAGATATAGATGATAAACACCGTCACGTTTGTCCCATTCAGACTTTACTGTCGCATGAATTTGTGCCAAACTTATGAAGGAACATCTGGCTTTCAGAGCTTTCTGGATTTCAGGATTTTAGATAAATAGCTTTGGACTGCTCGCCCATCCCTGATGCATGTTACCAGGATCAGATGAGACTTACTGAGGGAACTCAGGCAGCAAGCTGAAAAGTCCTGGTAGCTGGTTCTTGCCATAGCAGATAGCAAACCATTAGCACATAGTGGGCAAAGTACCCTCACACTCAGACTCAGACCCTGTGCAGCACAGAGGAACCCAGAAATGTGGAGACCCATACAAACTAAGCTCTGTTCCCATCCTTGCTGGCAGAACATCCGTCTGATCCACATTTGCTCAGCACCTGTCGCAGAGTGGCGTTCTGACCTACATGAAGCAACAGTGAGTCACCAAACCCAGGACGAGGGCCAAGCTTTCATAGGCCTCTTGCTGTTCCTGGGCCTGATTTCCAAGAACACAATTCCATCCTTTCAGAATGTGATCAGGAGCCAAATTAGGAACTTACAAGACCACATAGTGTGAAGGAAGGTGGGGGCCATATGGAAACTTCTTAGTCCTGGGAGAGCAATGGCCCTATCCACCAACCCACCCAGCCTCCTGACGATCCCGCTGTGTGAAGTGTGCATGAGCCCTCATCTGAGCCTGAGTACTGAAGGGGGCTGGTGGCAAGGTGTTTACAGGTGGCTCTGCGTGGCATCATCCTTAAGAAAAGTGAGAGTGCACAAGGGCTGTGTCCAGCCTAGTAGGGTCATCGAAGAGCCTGAGGCAGTCCGTGCAGGCTTGGAGAAACCATCTATGCCCGTGGAGTTTTTCAAGGTACAAAACATGGTCAAAATATATGGCGAATGTTTAAATTTTGAACATTGTGATGGCTCATAGCGATTCGTCAAGCTGACTTGAGTAGGAACTTTCTAGTAGGTTAGCAGAGACTTTGGGAGTGCTGCCCACCGAGGAAGGAAGGCCAGCTTCAGATGCGGGCAGCACCAGCTAATTGTCGTGTAGCCTGAGGGAAGTAACAACGGAGAGCAGACCTGTTCCCGTCCATCTACGGGGATGTGCCTGTCTTGGCCGTGCCTTTGGATGTTCTTGTCTAGCTGCTTCAGGTTCACGGGACGACTCCTCAGTCTCTCACTGCAGACCCCTTGGCTGTCTGACGTGGTCTCTGCACTACCCCCTGTGATGCTCAGCTGGGTCCTACAGCTCACCACTGCTCACAGATAACCATTTCTCACTCCTCCTCCTCCCTTGACTTCATAGGTGGCTGCTGTAAGCTTACCTTGCAACTCCTTGTATCCTTATATAAATTATATATGATTTCTATTCATAATATGTATTATTAGAGATGTTCCCCTAGAGAGCACTGAGAATATAGGACCATTCACTCGCCTCAAAATGCTACCCCTCACTTCAAGCATCCTTATTCCAACATCCTGGCCAACTTGTGAGTCAGTTCCAGAAGTCCTGTGTGTGAAGGTCTTTCATTGCACTGTCCTGGCTACCTCAGTATCCTGAGCTGTCTCCAGATGCTGACCTTTCACCATCCTCTGCACTGTGTGGAAGAGCCAGGTGTCACAAGGTACTGCACCCAGGGAACAAAGTGAGTGTGAGCACGTCTTAAGGTTTTGAGAGCCTGCCTTTCTGTGGGAAGACACTCAACCTCAGTGTTTGCTTTCAAGAAACTCATGAAAAAGGACTTGCAGAACTGCTCCAGAAAGCTGCAGAGCAGTGGGGTAAGCATGCTCAAAGCTAAGAAAAGTGGCATGATGAGATTATTGACAATGTGCCTTTTAGTGAAAACTTCTTTAAAAATTTAAATATTTATTCTATGTTTCAGTCATTCTTTGTAGATACATGCTAGTGGTTTTAGTATTTGAGCAATGAACAGAGAGGAGAGTATGTTTTGTACGTACAAGCTTCACATTTTTTTATTATTTAATTTTTGCTTTTAACCAAAATTAGATCATGTTTTTCTCATCCATGTACCAATGACACTACAAGAGTCTCAAGTCACTTTGTTTCTAAGCTAATGGGCTACATAGGAAGAGACAACACATTTTCCTGATGTCACCCCCCAAATTCACACTCACCAAAAGTTGACTAGATTTTTCAACCCAGGCTAGAGCTGAAGAATTGTGAGGGCTGGTTTTGGCAAAGACTTAATTGTGAGACGGTAACATCACTGCAAGCAATTTTGTTTGATTTAATTAGATGAACGAGGGTTATTTTATTTCTTTTTTGCATAAAAGTTTTTTTAGATGTAGAAATGAAATATCTATCAATTTAATTTTTAATTTGATCACTGCAGTGTGGGAGGAAGCAAACTAATTCTTTTAATTTACCCTCTTTGTTAAGAAAAAAAATTAAATTGATCGTATCACAAGTGTTTATGAGTCCTTGATTTGATTTTTTTGATACTCTAGTTGGAAGGAAAAAGAATTAAGAGGTAAGCAGAGCCCTTCCTCAGCTTCAGACCAGTGTGACACTCTCTCTTTTGCCCCTTTTATGGTCAGAACCAGCCACATGGCTCCTTCATTTCAGCCATAGAGGGACACAGACATCTTGCTTTACAATGGTTCCTCTTAAGATAGATGAGCTCATGATGGTAGCAAGCCATACACATGCAGAAGAAGTTGCTCCAAATCTGGACCTCTGGCTAGGCAAGGCAGAGGCTGCACCAGCTTCCCTGGGCACTGAGTAGCAGCGCAGTCCCTCTGATTAGGCATGGAAACAGTGGGCGCCATGACATGTCGGTGTTAGGCCAGCTGCTCCCATGCACTGCTCATCTCCATGTCATGCGTTTATCAGGGTGTGCCCTCATCTTATATGCAGGCCCTCTGCATGCCCTGCATGTCCTCCAGAAAGCAGACTCCACGGCAGGGGAGAAGCAAGGCATAGTCGCTGGTCCTAGCTAGAGTGCGCTGAACATGCTTCCTGGCCTTGGTGAGAGGGTCAGGTCCTCAGTCCCTGTTCTCTTTCTTCCAGTGCTCTCATCCCATTGCTCAAAGCTGATCCGGCAGCACAGAGGCCGAGACAGGAAATCCTTCAGATGTTAAACCTGCCAGGTCCCCTGTTGTGGTGTTCTAGCCCTGCCACAGGCACGATCACGGGCTATGGGTCTGTAGTGCTGGGCTCCAGCACTAGTGATCCAGCTCAGCAGGTCTGGGCAGGGGCAGAGCAGCAGGTGATCGTCCTCTCTCAGAATACTCCCTCTTTGCACACACTTGGCCCTCCATAGTGGTTATATTTTGCTGTTGTCTCCATGTCCTCAGTAGATGTAAAATGTTTCCCACCCGTGGTCCTTTCAGCCTGGAGGAAGAGCCAGCCGTTGTACAGTGTTAAATCTAGTGAAAAGGTAGCTGAAGACACCAGGTCGTACTTCTGTTGGGCAGAGATTGCCTTACACAGCTGATCTCTGATACAGTGAGTATTCAAATTAAAAATTTCATTATGGTAAAAGAAGCACTGCAACTAATTTCCATCAAAAACTTTCCCTGCATCAAACACATTTACCCAATCATTCTTGGCAATGCTTCTTTTGCTGTAATAAGTTTTTCTTTTAAATTTAAATATTTACCATATGTTTTCATCACCCACTGGGTTTTTTTTTTTTTATTATTCCTCCTAAAAATCGTTTGCTTTTTATTTGTATGTTTACAGCACGCCACAGTCCCATTCCTGGAGGTCAGCTGGTGTATGCTCATGGCTCTCCCCAGTCCTTCTGATCCCCTCCCCTTCCCCTCCCTCCCTCCCTCAGTCCTGTCCCCATTGGCAAAAGATTCATCTCCTTCTTTCATATTTTCTTTTACTTCACTCATGATTTCTCCTTCAAATTTATGATAGAAGAATAACCATGTGACATGTAACTTTGTGTGTCTGATTAATTTCACTTAAACTTATGGTTTCTAAGTGCATCCATTTTTTTTTTTTATGTATTTATTACAGGGTCTTACTACACAGTTCAGACTTGTAGTGATCTTCCTGTTTTCAGCTGCCCCAGCACTGGGATTAAAGGCATGTGCCAATACACCTGGACTCAGTTGCCAGTTCAGCAAGCCCTGGGTGTAGGGCGGCATGGCATGTGAAAGTGGGAATTAAACACTGATCCCTGTGCTTGCCAAAGCAGGTGCTTAGTCCTCTGGGCTATCTCATTGGCCCTCCATTGTCTTATAAATGACTCATCCACCCTTCTTTATAGGAGAGTTGTACTCCACTGTGTCTAAACACATTTTTAGCCTGTTCCTCTGTTGATGGACATATGGATGGCCTCCACAAGTTAGCTATTGTGAATCATGCCACTATAAACATGGACAAGCACATGTCATTGCAATAGGATATGTTGAACTCTTTCAGGAAGATACCTGAAGGAAGAGAGCTGAATTGGATGCCATTTCTAGTTTTTGGTTTTTGACACCCCTTATATGGATTTCCACAGTGGTTACCATGGCTTATGCTCCCACCAACACTGTGACTGGCTCACCTTTTCTCTATGGCCATGCCAGTATTTGTTATTATTTTATTTCTTGATGATGGTCATTCCTTAGGGTCCTCAGTACAGTTATTGTGAATTTCTCTAATGGCTGTTGAGGTTGAACAAGGCAGTAGGAAGAGGTAACAATCAAATAATATAATATATGCACCAAACACTTGTATGTCCAACTTCATGAAGCAAATGGGACTTTTTCCAAAAGAGATCACATGAAAGCCAATGAAGTGTGCTTAAATGAATGCAAAATAGCTGAAACTGTGCATTTTATCAGATTACAGTAAAGTGAAACTAGAAACCAGTGGTAAAATAAAACAGAAATTATGAAGATACATTCAAATTAAATAACATACTCTTGAATAATCAGTGGATCACAGAAAAAATCAAGGGAAAATAGTTCCTAAATGTTAATAGTGGTGTGGCAAACTAGGACCTACAGGACCAGTGATAGGACCCCGAGGTGGGGAAACTGTGGCTGTCAGTGCCCATATCAGAAACACAGAGCAAGCTCATACCATAACCTCATGATGGACCTCCAGGTCCTAAAAAACAGTCCACACCCAAAACTCAGATCAGAAATGAATGAAATTGAGACCAAAAAGCACAAAAGAAAAATCAAATCCAAGAACTAGTTCATTAAAAGAATAAACAAAGTACACAAATCGTTTGCAAATCTTACCAAAAAGGAAAGAAAAGACCCTGGATTATCTCTTAAATATATGAGAAATAATTATTTGTAATATAAAAATGCATAGTTATATTAACTGTGTAGTCGAGATAGTGCAGAACAGAATAAAGGTAAGAAAACAGCCACCTTGGTACTATTGTTACATGGATTTTAAATCTTTGGTTGATGAATAAAATAGTTTTTACATTTTCAAAAAAGAAATAATTATCCACTTACGCAAGTATTTCGCAACCTCAGCAAAATGGATTTGGGATCTGGGGGCTAGCATGCTTTTGTCATGGGGGCAGGGACATTGCAGAACCCATTGCATCTGCTCTGGGCTCTCTAGGTAGTGGACACCAGTCCCAATTCTGTCACCAAGTTCTGAAATGAATGCAGTCCCTAGACACTGCCAAATGTTCCCTGTGGGTAAGGGCACTTGTAGATGAGAAGTACCAAGTTGTGCCAAAATGTCCCCGGATGTTCCCAGGCCAAGCAGACCCTGGCCACTGCCCACTCTACCTGCTAAGGACTTTCCAGACCATGGTGGACTAGGAGATGAAGACCAGGAGAGACAAGATTGCCAATCGAATGGCAAAACTGGACTCCACTCAAAATCATATTGCTGGTAAACTCAAAAATGAATTGCAAAATTAGACCTTCCATAACAATGAACATTCAGTTTCCTATGGGCCCAATGTCCTTGAAATTCAAACCAAGAAGTCACTGAGGGACAGACCACCTAAGACTTTCAGAGATGGAGCCAAGAGCCTCAAGGAGGCTCCAGGGAGATGGCAGGAGTGGCTCAAGGCCATTTCAGCCACGGAAGCGTGCGTGGTTTCTTTTGGCAAATGTCAGGCCTGGGGTGACTGCAGGGAGTGCAGAGCTTCTTCCCCTCCTGCACGGGCTGCAGGCCAGGTGCTGTGTCTGTGTCTCAGGGGAATCTTCCAGGATGTTGGTGGGTGGGAGGGTGGCAGGAACACTGGGAGCTGTGTTCTGTGGAAAGATGCCCTAAGTGGTGGCCATGCCTGCCATCCCAGCACTGTGGGAGGGTGAGACAGGAGGATCATCAGTTTGAGTCCAACCTGGGTAATTTGGCACCTTAGTGAGACCCTGTCTCAAAATAAGCAAGACAAGAGGCCTAAGACATATTTCAATACAAAGGTATGGAAAGTAGCATAATTCCACAGAAAGCAAACACAAAAGTAAAAACACCACAATGGAGACAGATGTGTCTCTTCCTGAATGGCTTGCTGACACTGTATGGGCACTGTACCACCCTGGAAGCAACCACCACTCCGGAGGGCAGAGGAGATGGAACCTGCCCACCAGTGTGTTTCCAGGTTCCACCAAGAGGTTATCAGGAATGACAAAAGACCTGACTCAGGGCGGGGGAGGAAGGTCCTGGGGTGGTCATTGCTTCTGGACATGAGAACACAGAGCCTCCTACTATGGAAGCCAAGGATGAGTCCGGTGTGACAAAGAAGCAGATGCTGGGGCCCAGGCTCTTGGGCACCTGTACCTGAGCCCACCACTCACTGCCCTCTTCCTTCATTTCCAGAATCTGCAGGAAAGATGGGACAGACACAGGTAGATGGGGCTGTCAGGGCAGCCCCGGCCTCTGTGAGAATCATCTGCCCTGGCCTCTCCCCTGGCCTCCCCCACGACAGCCATCACGGGCCGTCATCTCACTTAGAATCTGTTCCTGTGTGTAACATTTATCTTTAAAAGGCACGGTTGGGTGGTCACATACATATTTCCCGCTTAATATATTTTCATTTCCCACCCTCTGGAAAAATGTTATTACGGGATCTCACTACATTTGGCCAAATATTGGGTTTATTAAAATGCTCATGTTTCCCTGGCGGTCTGATGGTTGTCAGGGCTGACTGAGCAGATTTAACCAAACTGAAAATTTGAATTATTTACCGATGTGTTTAGAAGGTAGATTCTCACACAGGAGGAGCAAGAGTCGGAGGGGTCCGGGCTTTGTGACACCCCGCAATTATGCTTCCTGGCTCTGCATTAGGCTGTGCACAGCTAGACTCAGCGAAGTTCAGATCAGATTATTTCTTTTAACTTTCTTTACTGGTAATAAATTGCGGCTTGTTTTTGCTTTCAGACTTCTAAGTGCCACTCTAAGGCATGTGTAAGTGACATATTTTACCGGCAGACATAGAGCTTGCAGTTCATTGTATTTGGCTGAAGAATCATGTCTCCACTCCAGACCAGACACCAGGATGAAGGAAAAGGGGTGATGGCTCCATGTTGTCCCCTCTCTTCCTCCTGCAGGCTGGAGTGTGGAGGAGGCAGTAACAGAGGCCAGGTGCGTCTGCCGCCAGGGTTGTCACCACTCAGCTGGAAATGAGTGTCAGAGGGAGGGAGCGTCCTCCTGCCTAAAGCCCACATGCCCATCCTCACAGGGTGCTCAGTGCTGTCCCAGCAGAGGGTACCTGAGGGGGACAGCTGTGGAGTGTCTAGAGCCTCTAATCAGCCATGTGGACTCTGAGCTGAGACCTACGAGCTGAGCTTGATGCCCATGAGGCCTTCCCAAGCTCTTCCATCCACACAGTGGCCTAGGCTAGATCCCCAGTGGATGACTCTGGTGTGGCCAGTATGATGTTGCTTTTCTCCTGGCCAGGCCTTCGCCCTGAGCAGATGGGCCACCCTGGGTGAGACCTCTGTACCTAACGTGGAACCTACATTAGGCCAAACCTTGATAGGTTGGCCCAGGAACTAAATGATGTTTATGCCCCAATCTGAGCCCCGAGGCTACACTTGGTTTTCTACAGCCCAGCAGAACTCCTGGAAGATTGTTACACTGAGAGCCAATCTTTGCTCACTTGCAGTCAGTCACTGCCAGTACTGGGATGGCAAGCTCAGGCCCTGGGGACAGCTATTCCCTGTTCAGAAGGCCACAGCACACAGGGCATAAAAATCTCTACAGTCCAAAACGCCATCTCTGTGTCCGCAGAGACACTGATCCATCCAGGGACTCAGGGAAAGGGGGCGTCTATGTCACGCAACCGTGGGGTGTCTGCCTGGAGACAGTCTGTATGGCACAGGCCTCAGAAAAGGAAGAGGAGCCTGGAAGAAAATGAAGCCCTGCACTAGCCCCAGCCACGCCCCTCCGCTCAGCACAGACCACGGCTCTGCCCTCCCTAGGCTCACTGTCACCCACACTCAAGTCTTCAGTCCTTGAAACTTGTATGCAATCCTAGAAAGCATTTGTCTCCAAGCCCGGCTGGGCGACCCCTTATCATTTAAACTCTCACCGGGTCCAAGTCATACTCTGGGTTCTTCCCACATGGAGAAGTGCAACACTGTGATCAGCTGAGGTAGAAAGGGATTTGCTCTTCTGCTTCCTTTCCCGCCTTCTCCCTCCTGCTCCTTCTCCCTTGTTCCTCCTCCCCTTCTGCCTCCTCTTTTTCCTTCCAATTCTCTGTCTCCTTCTTCTCCTCCTCCTCTTTCTCTTTCCCTTCTCCCCCTCCCCTTCCTGCTCCTCTTCTTCTTCCTCTTCCTTTTCTTCTCGGCCTTGGTTTTTAACAAAATGTGTTTTCACACGTTTTCATGTTGTCCTTTCATAGTCCTGCTTATGCAGTACCCAGAGACTTGCCAGATCGGAGCAGCTCTGGTGGGTTAGCTTGGGCACAACGCTGCCACCTGAGATAGGTTTCTGCAGGGAAGAAGAGACCATCTGAATTCTGGGTCACACCTTACTCTATCAGGTGAGCTAGGAGCACAGCTTGCCTTTCCTTCTGAGCCCAGCAGCAGACCCTTAGCCCCTCTCCACATCCTCAGTGTGAGAGACAATTGCTCCCCAGCCCCACAGCTCCACAGGCTGCAGTCATAGGTGGCCACACATGGGATCAACCTTCGTGGGCCCCTCGTGCCTCTACTACTAAGTTTGGACATGTGGCTCTTTTTGACAATGACTCCTTCAGTTTTCTGGTGTGGATGGGTCAATAATGGGAGAGGCTGACTGATCATTATCTGGGTCTGGGCTGTTGGGCTAGCAGCTGGACACTGGGCATCGTGCTTAAGCCTCAAAATAGGTCAAGAAGCAGGCAGGCATGGCACAGTTCTATAGCACAGTAAGTGGAGACTCAGATCAAGGCATCTCCTCCAGCATTGCCCAGCTCTAAGTGGAATTTGGTAGCTGGAGAGGTGCCTACATCAGTTACCAGTATGCCTCACCCTTTCCACCAGCACAAGCCCCAGCAATACCACCCAAGCCAGCATGACTGCTACTGGCACCATGAGCATGGCCAACAACCGCACAAATATTAGTACTACCACCACTGTGACCACCAATGATAGCCATCACTGCCACCAACATGCCCATCACCATCATACAACTGTCGCCACTATGATCACAGGTATGATCAACATCACTGAAATGCTACTATCAACATTACCACTGCCATAAAAAACCACCAATGCCTCATCCAATGGCATTACCTCCCCCATCATGGTTTAATTCTAAAATGTAAACCAAAAATCTCACATTTGGCAGTGAAACTTTAGAAGCTGAGTAGATCGCAAGGACACTGCAGTCATCATCTGGTCTTCTGTGGAGTTCATTAGCGCAGTGCACTACTGGTAGGTTGGACCTGGATGGTCCAGGAATGTGACCTGAAAGGATGGATTCTTGTCCCTGGTGCCTTCCTTTTTCCTCTGATTCCTGGCTGCCTCAGCTTGCACAGCTTTCTCACTCCATTCCTTCCCACACCAGACTGCTTCTGCTTTGGAATCAGCTGGCCATGGACTAAGCCAGCCAGAATCATGAGCTAAAATAAAAATGCCCCCTTCTTTAAATTGTGGATATTTGATATTTTGTCCCAGTGCTGGGAAAGTGCCCAATCCAACCATCACTCCTGTCGCCATTACCAACAGCATCATCACCAGCCGCAGCCCCTGAAGCACCCACAGTGCGCCTGGCAGAAGGACCTCCATCATTGCAGTGACATCACTGCACATCTTACTGCTCCGGAGGTCTTACACTGGCGCTATAGCAGGGGAGCCTGATGAAACATGACAGCTGCCCTCCAGGGCTCCTGCCAAGGATTCAGAGAAGGCTGAACTTGTGCTGGAAGGTCCTCTTTCATCTTGCTGTCCCCAGGGAGTAGGGCAGTTCTTGGCACTAGTAGGTGCTCAGTGAACATTTGATGAAGAACAGAACGAAGTGGTCCACATGTGTCAACCATAAGTGGTGCTGAGTCTCAAGCTATGACCTCAGAACCGCAGGCTTTGCAGATAGATGGAGCTAATTTGTAATGATACGGAGGCTCCATTTTCTTTTCATTATTTCCGCATCTGGTGCCTTTGTAGCTGGTATTAAACGCCATTTGTCATGCGATGGTCCTGGAAGGGCCCCCGACCCTGGTCCCATTCAACAAGCTGTGTCCCACATGTCCATGCCGCAGATACCATGAGAAGCAATTAGAGCTGGATGGGCCTTTCGGTCCAGAATATGAGAGGTCCACACCTCTCATATTCTGCTTGGGGACAGGGAGGCCGATGAAGGTGACTCGATCCACGCGTGTGCAGCAGCTCACACTTGCCCAGGTGGTGCACCACCTCTCTGTCTGCCCTTGTGCTCGCTTGTTCCCTTGTGCTTAACAGAGATCAAAAGGCTCCAAGCTTCCACAGGGTGAAAAAGACAAAAGCTAATCGTCCTCTACTTGTGCATCAGGTGCAGGGCTCACAGTCTTGCCTGCATGGTCTGATTTTCCTCTTGACAACTGGGAACAGTGGTGGGGGGGCTTCTCCCCTGCCCACTCAGAGAGCGTGAGGGACAGCATTAAGTTCCATTTCCTCATCACCACACTCAAGTCAGCAGTCTTTGGGTTATTCTTCTAAGAGGCACAATCGTGATAACAATCTGTCACTTCAATAAGTATCCCGGCGGCTCCCATCAGCTACAGAGGAAACTCTGTGCTCCCTGGTGTGGGCCTCATGGCCCAGAGAGTTCATTCCCGATGTCTCCCAGCTCCACTCTCCCCTTCTCACCCTCGGTCAGCACGGAGGGAGGTGTGGGATCTCCACTCAGGGCCCGCAGCCTCTGTGGCCCAGGGCTGCCCCACACCTTGAGAGCCTTTCCTCCAGTGCTGGCCTGTTCTTTCCCCACCCAGGACCATCCTTGGTGTCTTTGTGGTCCTATTTCAGCTGCTGTCCTTGTTTCCTTATCAAGCTTGCACTGTCTCAAGCCCTGTGTCATCACCCCAGGATGACGCCATCCTCTGTAGCTGATAGAATGGCGTCGACCTACAGAGCCAGACCCGCTCCCCTGGGCCCTGTGGTTGGCTGGTATCACTGCTCCAGCTCTGGACTCCCAGAAGATGGGGGCCATGGGGCACCAGGGCCTCCTAGCCCCCTCTGGTCAGCACACTTGTTCACTTTATGTATGTTCTCCTGGATCTTCCACGGTTTGCTTTTGTACAAAAATAATTCCCATTCCCATCTGGAGATAATTTGCAGTTTATACAACTGCCTTCCTCAGGGTCTTTACAAGGCAGCTGAGGAGTTTATTAATCCCACTTTACAGCTGAAAAAACAGAGGCATGGAGAGAAGTCACCTTAGCCTAGGTGACAAAATCTGAAGATAGGGTGCAGTGGACCCTGATTGAGATTTCTGATCTCAGTTTCAGGTCTCTTTCCACAAGCGCTCAGCTATTGAAGGAGGGCCCCTCCCTTTCCCCTTTTTCTTTGAGAGATGACAAATTATATTCACTATTGTCCTAAAGTGGTTTTCATTTCTGATTACTTAATTTGCCCAGTGTTTGCTTTAAATGGTTTTCCACGGCAGGCTGTAGATGTTTGCGGTTGACTTTTTGACATTATAACACTTTAGTACAAAGGAAGCTACAGAAAGCAACAATGAAAACATTTACTAAGTATGTTTATAATCAAATATATCCCTCTGTAATTTAATTTGGAGGAAAGAACGGAGAGCCGAGCATTACAAACAGAGGGCTCGTTAATAATTCATAAGTCCTCCAACGGGAAGGCTGGAGCGCAAGCAGCCTGCGTCCTGCCTCCGCGGGCACTCTGCTCGGCACACCCCTCTGCCCACCAAGGAGAGATGCTCACGAGAGTCCCCTGAGGCTTGCAGGCAGGTGGCGGTGGGCCCTTGTTCCTGGAGGGTCAGCTCCTGAGTGGTCACAGTTGGGGACAAAGTGTGCGGAGGCTGGGGTAGGGGAACCGAATAGGCCTGGCTCCCCATGTGAGGCTGAGGCAGGAGCCTCAGATAGGAATACCTGGACAGCTGTCCAGCCAGGGTCCTTTCCTGCAGGCTTCGCTTAGCACATGGGCTAAAGATGGGGATGGCCTGGCATGCTGCTGTCAGCTCTCCCTTGCAACCTGTTAGCTGCCAACAGAAACGCATATGCCACAGGCCCCTTCCTCCCAAGGCCCTCGTGCCACCCACCTGCCCTAAGCTCACTGACACCATAACAACCCAGCAGCCCTGGGTGGGCTGTGTCTCCTGTCAGGGAGACATGATGGCTCTGAGCGGCAGTGGTTCAGCCAAGCCCTGGGCCGAATCAGGGGTGCAGAGCCCAGGAGTACACTGAGTCCCATGTGTGGGAGTTGCAACACGTCTCCTCAGAGGACAGAACGCATCGCATGCTTGTTCTCGATGAACTCAGCCTCAGAAGGGTGGGAAGAAAGAGGCTGGGCCACACACTCGGAATTTAGTCATTTGTGGAATTATAGTAAATCCTAGAAGAAATAGTCAGAGCAGAGGACAGATAGTTCATAGTGAAAGTAGCGCAAGTGCCCCCAAGCATATGAGATGTGCAAACTCTGCTCAGAGCAAGAGAATCGCTGATCAGCTCCACAGTATGACAGCAGGCTGAATCTGTCATTCTGTGAAGATCTGAGAGCCTCATTACCACAGTGTGGGACAAGGGTCCCAGCCACTTCTATGTGCAGGCCACGAGCCCTGGCTGTGCAGGTACTGAGGGATCTCTGCAGAATAAAAATTCATGGGCACTTTGACCCAGGGATTTCACAGAGCTGACCCGGTATGGCCTTGGCGGCAGAACTTCCTGTGGAATCAGTCAAAGGGCTCAGGCTCATTAAGGGTGATTCATTAGTAGAAAGTGACTGGAACAGACCTTGTCTACATGCACACAGATACACATGTGTGTGCACACAAGCAAGGGACAGCCCATGAAATGTCATTCTTTATACATGCTTGCACCTGTGTATGTGCATTCACAGGAAACTGACATCAAGCACTCTAAATGCTGGTGAATGGATTAAAAATTGGTTTGGGAGTGTACATGTATGGTTTACTAATACTGGTATAAGAATCACTCACACACATGCACACGTTTGCACATGCACACACCTGCCTGGGCTCCTGTGTATCCCTGCAAAGAGCTGGAGAACTAGAGCCAGCAAGCCTGTAATCCCAGCACTTGGGAGGCTGAGGCAGGAGAATCATCGTGAGTTCCTGGGCTACAAGTGACCACAGTGCCAGCCTGAACTGCATAGTGAGACACCGTCTCAAAAAACAAAATAAGACAAAACAAACAAAAAACAAAACTGAAAAGAAAAGAACCTGAGCACTCAGGACAACGAAGTAGCATCGTTGAGAGGAGGAGAGAAGAGACCCATGCTCTGCAGTGCTGACGTGCATTGACATTAGTGTTTAATAATTGACATTAATGCTGGGATTGAAATAGGATGAGGAGGAAACAGGAAGGCAGTGGGGGGCAGGTTCTGCTGCACCAGCCCACTCTCCTCCTGTCCCCTGTGAGCTCTGGTTGGCAGCCTGGGCACAGGACAGGCTGTATCCTGTATGTGTGGTGACAGTCAAGGGTGAGCATAGCTGAGGGTGGTGTCCCCACTACTGGAGGTGACAACCACTCCCTGATGCTCTGGTGGCTGAAGCAGGCAGGAGACCTCCACACCTACACAGTGCTCACAGTGCCTTGGTGCCACCCGGCCTTGTGGGAGTTCTGGGCCCGGCATTCCAGCCAGGGTGGGTGTGCTTCCCTGGTGACTGAGAGGCCAGTCGGCAGGAGTGTTCTCCCAGCCAGGAGAGGGACAGGGGTCTCCTGGAGCTCATTGCTTCCCAGTGTCCCCTTGCCTCCTCCATGGAAGCTCCACCTCTCATCCACCAACCTCCTCTCTCATCCCTGTATCTATCCCTGGAAAAATTATTACCTTGAGTCCAAAATGAGCTTGGGATTTTGGGAAAACAAAATTCATGCCCCCTATTACATTCTTTGACTCTAACTAAACATAGTTCACATTACCTAATTGTCAAGATTTTCTCTCTTCTTTGACCTTTACTATATGTACAACTTCGTGTCTCAGTCACAGACCCCTTCCTGAAGATTCTCTCTGCAAATCTGCAAAGTTCAGAATCCAGAATTGAAATAATAATGCCAAGTGCGGCATTATTATAACTAGAACGGCCAAAATGAGGCTGTCCCCTCGCTTTCAGGGTTGCTGCCACTGCTAATGCACCCCCAAAGCCCGAAGCCCAGTGGGTGGTCTTAGTAATACACAGATAAAGCTTCCGTGTGGGCCGAGGTCCCAAGCAATTTCTTCAGGAGCTCTGCAGTTGCCCCATCTCTGCTGCCCCTGTGCACTGGTCTCTGTACTAGGATCCACACCTTGCTAGGCTTGGATTTGTGCTCCACTTCTTCCCTTTAAGCCACTTTCTGCCCACATTTCTTGGCCCCTCCCCAGTCCCATTCCAGGCCCAGCCCCTCATCACCCCTTCCCCATTCACAAAGCAGATGTTTCCTGGCTGTGAAATGTACGTGTGTATTTACACCGTGTCATCCCGGTGGTACAACCCGGGCTCCTCTCTCAATAAGATGCTGATTGGTAGAAAATGGCTTCCAGGAACTCAGGCTTTGTTTTGTAAAAACATTATTACAACATTGTATAACACTTTAGAAATGTTTCAAATTTAGGCTGGCTGGTGATTTAGCAGACGAGGGGGCTAGCATATGGAGCCTGCTACGCTCAAGAGGCTGTGGTTTCACTGCTGGCACCACCAGGCAAGCAGGATTAGCAGCCGGAGGACCTGTTCTGCAGCCGCACTGGCGAGACCACCAGGTGTGGCTACCTGCTTGCCCAAGACCCGGACCTCAGAGATACAGGGAAGGAGAGCATAGGAGGCAGGAGGCAGCCTCGAGTAAACTCAGAACTTAGAGATCAGTTGCTCATTCATTCATTCATTCATTCATTCATTCATTCATTCATTCATTCCAATTTTGCCTTACATCTATAGTGTGCTAGGGACAGAGTGATTTAAGATCTACAAAGCCAGACCCAGGACTGGGGAGATAGCTCGGCAGTCTAAGTGCCTGCCCGGCAAGTGCAAGGATCCAGGTTTGATCCCCAGTACTGTATGCCCTGCCAGCCCTGAAACTAGGTATGGGGGAACACACCTGTTATCCCAGCACTGAGGAAGCTGAGACAGGAGGATCACTATGAGTCTCAGCCATGTAGTGAGACCTTGTGCCATATAAGTAAATAAATAAACAAATGATGCAACTCTCAGAGCATTTCATAATCCAGTCATAGATGTAAGAAAGAGAATAGAAATCCCACATCAGTCCAAAAGTTACCAGGCTCGGCGCTTTGGAGTGTCAGAGGCCAAGGGGTGTGCTCGTGGCTGGGCATCAGTTTGCACCCAGGATCCTTTCTCAGACAGATTTACCTATTTGCTTTATGCTGATTAAGGGAAGTAGAAGGTGGGAAGGAAGAGAAGGGGCAGTGTGGCGCGTCACCTGGTGTAGGGCAGTGGGTCATGGATTGGAATCACCGGCGTCTTCCAGCCCTGCTGCTGAGCCATCCTTGGGAATCCTGGGGGTGCCCAGGTCTGTCCTTTCTGGAGTGAGGTTGCACCTGATTTGAGTGCTCCCAGGAAGCTGGAGTCCTGTGCTAGGGCACTCCAGTCACTGTTCAGGCCACCTTGGTGACAGAAGGCTTCTCATGATGGTACGTTTAAAGCAGGAAGCCTATTGTAGCCTTGAGTTTTACTAGTGGTAGCCCAGCTCCTACACTAACCAAACAGACTCAGTTTCCCCATTTGCAAAAGAGAAATGAGAAATGGCCCAGTCCTCCTGGAGAGGGACTCAGGATCTGTTGCTTGTCTCCCCCCCACCCAGTAATTTCTCTTCTCTTCTGTCCAAAAGGGAAACTATATGCTTTCTGAACTACACCCTCCCTTTGACCTGCATTTTCTGGAATTTTCTAGATTGTTTGACAATCTGAGGCCCTAAGTACAGGATGAGGGTGAGACAGCCTTAAGAGCAGAAAGAAAGTGGTCCCTGACCTTTGTTTTCTTCCCTTTGCGGAGGCAAATGAAGCCGCGTCTCACATGTTGGCTGGAGATCCAGGTGAGCTACAGATGGTGCCTCAGCAGGAGGAGCTGAGGCCAAGCTCCATGCATTCTCTATTAGCCTCCTGTTGAGCCCAGGTCCCCAGGGTCACCCAGGCCCTCTTCCTCCACTAGAGGCAGTCTGGAATGTAGCTCCATTGTTTCATTTTCCTGGTTTACTCAGCTGGAAGGGAGAAGGCACAAAGGAAGAAAAGGGTGAAAGAGGTGCCTTGTTTTCTGCCATGTTCTTGGCTGGTCCTTTGTGAAGCAGCCAGGTGGCAATAAGCAGCAAGCTACGGGCAGGTGGCAGCTCCAGGACAAGACAGGAGGCCCGTCCTTTTTGGTTCCCTCCTCCCCAGCCCCACCCTTGCACACCTGGTGGAAAGTGGAAGAGTAGAGGCTTCTGCAAGAGCTTCTGGGTAAAGAATGACCAGCCCAGGCATAGGAGAGGTCCCCTGGGGCCTTGGGGGTGGGTGCCAGGGCCTATTCCTCACACTCAGGGATGGAGCAACAGCCACCAGCCACTGGAGGGGTTCAGGACACTCAACATAATGAGAGCGGGCTTCAGTCAGCATTCCAGGAAAGTTCCAGGCCAAAACCTGGGGAATCAGAAAGGCCCATTGGGGTTATCCCTGCGCTTTCCCTGTCCTCAGTCTTCCACCCTGCTCTTGGTCATGTTCTCCCAAGGACTGGAGCGTGTCTTCTTATTTCCAGAGTGTAGGCTCCTGGGAAAGGATGGACACAGGCCTCTGCTGCTCCCTGGCACTGCCTGACAATTTCACAAATGTCTGTTGAATAAATGAGCAAATCAGTAAATGAATGAGTGAGTGAGGTTAAAATTTCCATGTCCAGAACAAGTTGAAAGGAGAGGGAGAAGAAACTGGCTCATACGTGGGCAGGAGAAGGAAGAGGAGCTCTTAGGTCCTCCGAGCTAAGGCAAGGCTGGGCACAGAGGGGCACTCACAGCCTGCAGATACCTGAATCTGGACCGAGGTGCCCATAGCTGTCCACTGAGGCAGCGCCACCGCATGGCTGGGGCTCTGTGCGCATGGGAAGTCGTGCAGAGAGACATGGAGAGTGGAGTGGAAATAAAGGCGGAGTTGGAGGGGCGACGGGCCCTAGCAGCAGCTCCCGCCCATCGCGTCTCTACACGGATGCCATTAGTGGCTTTGGCAGCCAGCTCGCCGTCTACTTCAGAGGACCACGGCACAGATTAAGGAAGGCTGGATGCTAATTTGCACATATGGAAATGCTTTTTCTCGCCGTCGATGGCTCTGTTGTGGACAGATGGAATTAGCGAGAACTTCGAAGTCGTGAAGGCAAACACATCAAAAGGGAAAAGAAAGGAGGGAAGAAAAGGAGAGCGAGGCTCCCTCTTTCTTTCCTACCCTGTCGTCTCTCGCTTTTCTTTGCTCGCCTCTTTCCTCTGTTCCTGTCTCCTCCTCTCGTTTCCTTTTTCCCTCTCTCTTGTGAGACTGCACAGGAGTAAATAAATATTGCTCCCGATAGCTCCTGGCATTAATAATGCATTGATCTGATTTCAATTGCAAATTGGACCTTACCAGCAGGCACGGCAGGCCCCCTTCAGTAGGAAGTGGGATCCTGGGGCTGGGAAGGACCTTAGTGATCAAGGGACCGGACCCCTCCCTTTGGGCCTCGGAGGTGGGATATGGTGCCCACATCCATGCTCTGCTGTCCCCAAGCCTGTGCTCTCTTGCAGTGTCCCTGTCTCTGTTCCCATCTGGCTGTGGAAAGACCTTTAGAAGCACATGGCTCGCTCCGGGGCTGAAGCGTGAAATCCAGAGGGATTGCCTTTTATTGTTATTTTCCTTGCTTTCTTGTACCCTGTGCCTTTGACTGGGAAGGCCTGTAATATTTTATTTATTGGGCAGACTAAGCAGGGTTAGTATCCCTTCAGAACTTGGCACATGAAGGTGTCCCCCTTACTGCGACACCTATCTGGATAATTGTCCCGTGTCAGGGCTTAGCACACTTCTCTCTGTAAAGGGACAGAGAGGAAACAGAGTTTGCCTTTCCAGACCTCACCCATCTTCTGTACTTAGGAAAGCAGCTGCAGAGGATGAACTGGCGGATGGGCGTGGCCTGGCCTGCCCTGGGTAGCACGATGCCCGCGCAAAAAAGTGCTGCACCCCGATCTGCTCCAGGGAGCACCGCACCGTGCCCGGCCCGCGAAGCCTTTCCTCGGAGGCTCAGGATGTCTGTCTTGGTTTTTTGCTATCCAGGGCCTGGGTGACTTTGCATAGTGGTACCTGGAGGAAGGGGCTTTAACTGCGCTTTCCCTCTGCAACCCACAGAATGCTTAGAGCTCTGGGCTACAGGGAGCTGAAAAGACTCTGGGTTCCAAGGTTAAGGGCATGCTTGGCTCCTGCAGGTCCTGACTCTGAGCTGCAGTCTGGGACCCAGCGAGTGCTCATTTGCAGTCTTCCCACCCCCTTCCCCGCTTCCCTGAATCAAGGATGTGCATGGACACTCAAGGGCTGGCTCTGCAGCTCTGTAGGGCAGAGTTCAGCTCCATCAGTGGGAGATGGGTGGTGGGGACTCTGGAGGGGTCCATGTCAGGGGTCAGAGCAATGCCACTAGGGGCCTGGAAGGAGAACATACTGCTGCATCTGCTGCCCCTCAGACAGCGCTAGCAGCCTTGCACCCCCAGACATTCCCAGCTTTTCTTGGGCATGGGGTGGGTGGGAAAGGGGGTGAATTCCAAACGCAGGAAGATCAACACAACTCTTCTGCTTCCTGACCCTTTGCTCTTAAACTGATCCACTAAAACTCAGCCCTGCTGGGTAAGCTTGTGTGTTGCTTTCTGTTTAGGTGGCTTGGCTTCTTCTGAGCTTGCATGCTCTATTTGCTCAGCGATAGTATTTATTTCTTGGGGTGAGAGCCACTTGTTTCTTCTCCTGTAACAGGGATTGAGCTGTGGGTGCTGTGCCACCATGATGCACGCCCAGCTCTGCTTACTATTTTATGCTGATGGTCTCACTCAGCTGCCCAGGCTGATCTTGAACTTGCGATCCTCCTGCCTGCATCTCCTGAGAAGCTGGGACTACAGGTGCATGCTACTGGGTTCCGTAAGAGCCACCTCTTTTATTAAAATTGTTACATGTGGTTCAGATGTAATCCTCACTATGTGTGCAGCTATATACAAATCTACATATCTTAAGCTTTGTGAAGCTCTAGGCTAGAAGACAGACTTAGCGAAAAATGTGAATGCCAGCACCTCCCTGCCATGTGCCTTTTGACCAGGTGGAGGCTCTGAGATTCTGCTCCCTGTCTGCTGCAGAGGAATGAAACCGATTTTGCTGCTCTCATATTGGAATGTGGTCAAAGTACACTGCATGTTCTCTACATGGCTTGGGCAGAACTAAGGAGACTGTCACCAACAGGGTGAAGATAAAACCCAGTGCCTCACCCAAGCCTCTGGGCCTGGCATAAACTCCAGAAGACCCGCAGAGCAAAGTCAGTGAGTGGAAAGGGTGAGAGAGCTGTGTGAAGACGGTCAGGTTGGAGTCACAGGTCAGGGACAGCAGGAAAGCAGCCTGCAGCTCAGAGGTGGGAGAAAAGGCTGCTCTGAGAGGGGCCTGGCTCAGGTGAAGAGCTTTGGCTGAGGGCCACACAGGGGCTGCAGGCCACCAAGAAGTGAGCATTGGCTGCATGCTGGACATCAAGCTGAGTTAAATACACACCTTATCTCCAGACCTCAGGGCTGCCATGCCAGGAAGGGTTTTACCCATCATATACCTCAAAGTCAGAGACATTAAGGACCTCTTATTCTGGCTCCTACCTAGTAAGTGTTTGAGGACAGGATTTGACTTAACCTCTCTCTCCCAAATCCAATGTGGAACCTGCTTCTCCTGGCCTAACCAGGTCCAGTGCTGGTTGCATCCTTGCTGTCCTTCTCAGCCCTGCCCTTTGACATTAGACCATGAATGAAGCCAACTCCCCTACTAAAGCAGGAGATTAGGGTGTGGCAAACTGGCTGAGCAGGTAGGCATGACCTATCAAGCACTGAGATGGAGGACACGTGCTCAGAACACAGTTCCCAGTTCCTTCGCCAGGGACCAATCAGGAAGCACTATCTTTAATTCTTTTGGTGTGAAATCAGTCAGGTTTTTAATAGGTCAGCTTGGCTGTGACATCAGCAGGAAGAATGAGAGATATGAAAGGCCTCCACCACTGACCTCGTGGTGACTGTGAACTATCTCCATGGCTGCTCTTATGCTGCAGGCTGCTCTTCTTTTTCCTATGTTAATAAATGTAAAACTTCATTACCTTTTTCACATGCATTGCAAGTTCTTTGGCTAGGACAACAAGGACCTGGAAAGAACTAGGTAACACTAGAGCATACTCAGGTGCCCAAGGAGAACCTCAGCGAAGGAGCTCCCTTTCCTCTACGCCTATGACTGAATCTCCAGTGTCCCACCGCAGAATGGCAAATCATCAGTCAGGTAACAAACCCAACTTCTACTGTGGCCAGCCTGTCTCAGTGTTTATATGTCTAGCTGCTTGAATCTACTTCTGGAGGGTCAGGGACAAAGTGTTCTCTTCACCTCCAATTCACTCCAAAATTCTGATCCAGTGACTCAGTTGTTGAATGGCAAAGGCTGGAAAAGGCGAAGCTAAATATTCAAGGCCTAGAAAAGTCCTAAGGTATCAATACGATAGTTAAGGATGTTTTATCTGTGTGTGTACTCAAGCAGATAACACAAAAGAAGCACATACAGCTGGCCTAGTCTCTTCCTTATTCCACGTTCACATGTTCGATGATGTTCCTTCTTAGAGTGACCGTAGGGCATTTCCAACATTCTAGACATCAAGCTGAGCATACCTCCACAGGCCTACAGTATTAGGAAAAAGAACCGCATAATTATTGGGAGAAGAGCACATTGATATTTCAACATTCAAATTCAGCTAGTATTGTTCTTGCCATTTGATCACTAGACCATGCTCTGGGAGGGTAGGTATCCCACATGTTGGTTATGACATGCTCGTATTTCTATGGGGCTGTCTCCGTGTCTTCTATAGGGCACTGGCTTATGCGTGTCCCATAGACCCTAAATCTATAGATACTCGAGAGTCTCACGTGAAATGGCGTAGTGTTTGATGAAACCCGCCCACACTGTTCCAGATGCTTTAAATCCCATGTAGCTTGCTTATGCTATGTAACACAGTGTCAAAGTTGTAAGGTAGGGGCTAGATGGTATTATTTAGGGAATAACAACATGGAAAAAGATTCCAGTTCTATAAAGAAGTAGGTATTTTTCTCAAACAGTTTCGGTCTTGGGTACATTAACTTGACAGATACCTAATCTCTGGGTCTGGTAAATTGGCTGCACTGACAGGTTGAAAATCACACCAGGAGGGAGAATGTGCCCAACCAGCAAGACGAGTGGGGACAGCAGAGAAGCGCAGGCAGGTGGGCATGAGGAGGACTAGATTAGTGGGTCCATTGCTGGGTGCACGCATGCAGCAGCCGTGGAATGGTAAAAGGCTTAGAGATTGTTTGGACCTTACTGTTTTGCCTACTTATTTCTTTTCACCTGTGTTCCCTTTGGCTAAACAAGAACCTAATAAGAATTTCATGACCTCTCATGCTTTAACTTGAGGAAAAATTAATTGACAAATCCTGAATGATTTGAAAACTGCCATGTGTAATGGACGATAGGATTGTGCTGGCTTTGTTTCAATCAACCTGATTATTCTAGGACAATTGTTACAAAATGTAATATTCCCATAAAAATTGCTACAGTTGAGATTCCTATGTTACAAATTATTACAAAATAAAAGGAACTATAATATTAACCAAAGAGCATGCTCTTCCTGTCGGACTGGGCCTTCTTTTGGTATGCCTGACCTTTTAACATTGGTTCAAAACTGCACCAATGAAACAGTTAAAAAAAAAAAAATCCTTCAGCGATTTTTGGCTTCCACAACTGTGCTGGGTGATGCCAAGTCCTCTGCATGCTTGTCTTAGCAACAAGTGCTCCTCTGCGGGGAGTCCCGGTCATCGGAGGAAGACCCTGCTCAGTCTTCCCAAACTGAGCAGGAGCCGGGTCCAAACAAGTCACTGCAGTTTTCATGGCCTAACTCCTACTTAATTGGAGAAAAAGGATTCAGAAAAGGTTTTCGCACTCATTACTCGGTAGTTGCCAGAATTCGGGTCTGGCTGTGGAACGCATGCAGGCGGCGGCGTGGGACCAGGCTGCCCAGCGCGCCTCTGACCGTGTGCCTTGGCTGAGTCTGGGATCCCAAAATGATCATCCTCAAGAGGGAGGTCTAGGATGAGAGCCAAAGAGGGAGACAGCAAGCAGGCGATGCAAGAAGATCGTGGGGGCAGGGCGGGTGTGCGGAAAGCGCTTCAGGAAATCCCCTGGGCCGCAGGTGGGGCTCTGGAATTACAGCGCACATCCTCCGATTCTGCGGGTGGAAATTCTGTAATTCTGCCCCCGTAATCACGTCCTAATTTCCTAACAGCCGTGGAAACCAATGGAATCCCCACGCTTTCCACCCGTCCACGGCTAATTCTGTGTGCCATCAGTCTCGGTTACATCCAGCTCCTCCCCCATGTGACCTCCATCTCCTAGAGACAGACTGAGATAATGGGGCCCAGAGCACCTGCCTCCGCATTCAGAGGGCGAAGGGAAGCACCCTAAAAGAGGCAGCATGGTGGTTTCTGCCTATACGCGGGCTTTAGATGGATGACATGTGTTTTCTGAAAGATACAAGGCTTGCAACTCAAAGATCGGAAATGATGGCAAAATGTAAACTCCCTAATCTTTTGCTAATTTCACACTTGCAAAATTCTTTCAAGAAATTGCTGCCCATTACTGGGGTGGGGTGGGGGAGAAGTTCTTAGAGTACAGAATAATAAAAAGATGAAAACACAATCACCCATAATTGCACATCAAAGCGACACCCTATTATCTTTTAGATGTTTCATTTATGCTTGTATTTGTTTACATTATTGTAATCA
Source organism: Myocastor coypus (assembly GCA_004027025.1). Classification (NCBI taxonomy): domain Eukaryota; kingdom Metazoa; phylum Chordata; class Mammalia; order Rodentia; family Myocastoridae; genus Myocastor; species Myocastor coypus. The sequence continues at coordinate 83,196 of PVJA010000132.1, read as the reverse complement.
TATTCAATACAAAGTCTCACATTGGACTTTTTCACTCAAAATTGTATTGTGAATATTTTTGCAAGTGTTAAATTATTCTGGAACGCAGCTTTCGATGGTGCTCTTTGTATTGTGTGAATGTACAAGAATTTATTTTCCATTTACCTATCATTGAGCTCTCAGGTTCTGGTTGTTTATGTAATAAACACAGCAGCGCTTGTCTTTGGCCTCTCTACTCTGCACTCCTTTCCCTGCCTGGGCTCACCACCTCCCTCCTCCAACCCTTGGGGGCTTCTTTCTCCGTGAAGCTTTGCTCTGTCCATCCAGTGAGCGCCGGAAGGGTTCTATTCCAGGGCTTTGATTTGCAGCGCTGCGTTCTGGCCTTGTGGATGGTGGCTTTCCTCTGTGCTCACGATCTACTCTGGGTGAATAAGGGCAGCACACTTTGCACTCCACTCTCCACCATTGCTTCTAAAGAGAGAAGGTAACCAGCAGGGCTTGCTGGTGAACACCTGCAGTCCCAGCACTTGGGAAGATCATTGTGAGTTCAAGACCAGCCTGGGACAGAAAGTGAGCTCAAGGCCAGCTTGAGCTACCTAACAAGACCCTGTTTCAAAGGGTGTTACAGTGCTTATTTTTAGGCTTGGTGTGAGGATTAAGGGAAAAGCTATTCAAGGCTGAGCTGATATGAAAATCCAACTTTCAAAATGCTTCCAAGTCAGCAGCCTTTTGAGTACTGACAAGGGAAAAGTTCTAAACTCATCTCCTGTGAGTCATCACAGTCAAGACCCAAGCGCACTGACAATATTATAAAATCACCATCAGCCTATGCATGCACAGTGTGCATGGAAGCCATAAAAGTTTTGTGTTGCATAGCTCAGGGGTACAAGTGCAAGGTCATGAGTTTGATCCCTGGTTCTGCACCAAAAAAACCTCAAAAGTTTTATGTTGCAACATTTTTTTTTTTTTTTTTTTTTTTTTTTTTTTTTTTTTTTTTTTTTTTTTTTTTTTTTTT
>PVJA010000132.1:71850-82102 GCA_004027025.1 Myocastor coypus | reverse complement strand
CTTCTGCCTAAGCATTTTGGAAAAGGGATACTCAACCTGCAGCTTGTAAAGTGCTTAGGATAAAAGCCAGCATGAAAAAAGTTCTCTGATTTTAGTTTTATGATCCTCAGTTTTATCATTATATTTACTTAGTTATAGTTTCCCCTAATTCCAACTCCTAAAGCGGAAGAAGCATGCACACACACACACACACACACACACACACACACACACACTCGCACACAGCCAACCTCCCTACTTAGCATATTGTCTGCTCCTTAGAGCTCAAGAATTATTTGTTGATGGGATGGCTCAAGTTTAATTTTGTTAACATTAGCATCATACAGCATTTTGCTCAATGGGTATGCTAATAAAATTGTTCCTTGTAATGAGATTTTGCATCTACTATAGTATTTGCTTATAGTTATATTCACATATATTTCACATATATTTATATTCACATATAAATCAAACCTTATTTTATCTAGAAGACTCTCATATCACCAAAAAAGAGAAAATGGTTTGGGAAGCCTGCTAATAATTGCCGTATGCTCAGAGAGAGAGACTCTTTTCATCATACAAAAATGAAGTTAGCTAATTGGACGGTTAGGCTGGCTACAGAAGGGCTTTATAAAAGTCACAATTAAGAGGAGCCCACTGTCAGGAAAAGGCAAAATGTATTTTCTTTAGGCTCCCATAAGCTGCATTTTCAATGCACAGATTTAAGAAAATTCCCTTTCCAAATCCTCTTTTGTCCCACATGAAAGGGATGATGACTTTAACACAGCCAACTTGGGCCTTAAAAAAAAAAAATAAAAGGAATGTTTACTCTAAGTAGAACATCATGGGATTCGTCACAGCAGCCTCGTGACACTCTCCCACCAGCTGTTTTGATTTATCCCCAACTTCCAATAAACTTATGTTTTATTTCAAGGGGCAATCCATAATTAACTTTTCAACTGGTGGCAGTGGTTTCTTTCGGTGCCACCAACAGTGCTGAACTCAGCCTTCAAACAATCAAAAAAGAAATAAAAAGACCTGGTGGGCATAATTTCACTGGTGCCATGAAGGTTCTCCCCCTGGTGTGCCCTATAAGGGTACACATCATTCGATTTGGTCTGATTTTATAGGGAGAAACAGTGATGTGACACTAGGTGGGCCAGTTCCCCTGCCCTTTGTCAAAGTACGGGAGGATACAGGGATCTCCAGTTCCACTAGACAGACGATCTGGATGATAAATGCATGAATGGGTGGATGGGTGGGTGGGCGGGTGGACAGATAGGTTAGTGGCTAGATGAGTGAGTGGGTGGATGGGTGGGTGGATCGATGGATGGCTGAGTGGATGGATGGATAGATGGATATATGTATGCATGTATGTATGCATGTATGTATGTATGTATGTGTGGGTGGGTGGAGGGGTAGAACAGTATGTGGATGGATGGGAGGATGGGTGAATGGACAGGTTAAAAATTGATGAATAGATAGTAATAGATAGGTAATATCTAGCTCCTCTTTTTCTTCCATACATTCCTCAATTGTCAGTCATCTATCTGTCTGTCTGTCTGGCTAACATCTACCTGACATGTTAGCAGAAGCTGGCATACTGTTTTTCTCTATCAAGGTCTCCTTATTTCTCTGTGAATATAAATAGTAATTAAAGACAAGAAAAAATGGAAAGACAGAAATAGTATTTCTTTTCAAATACTGCTGCCAAGGTGGAAAGAGAGGTTGAAAAAAATATAAAAGGAACAGGCCAAATCTGAGAGGAAAAGAAGGGACCTGACCTAAATGTAGTTGTCTGTCTGGCCGGCACTTGGTTAAAGAGAGCCCATGGCAGGGTAAACAGCAGTGTGGTGATGTGCCATGCATACCCTTCCCCCGATACCATCCCAGGCCATCTTAACACTGAACCTGCCTGTATTCCCTCAAGCATCCCAGATTCAGGAACCCCAGAGGAGCCAGATGCATGCCAGAGGACACAGGCACACTCGGGAAAGACTGAAGGCTTGGGGTGCCCTAGTCATGGGACGCAGGATGCCGGCTGTGGGCCATGCTCTCTTGGTGGTGGCCAGGCTGCTGAGGAAGCTTCTTCTGTTCCTGGCTGGACACTGCAGCACCTCTCTCGCCCCACTCTCTCACCCCTTCTTTGCTCTAGAATCTTCACCTTGAAAGGGAAGCAGAGGGAAGTGAGCCATGCTCCTAAGGCTCCTGCTCAGCTCCCAAAACAAAGGGGATTCATGAATTGGTTTTCCTGCCCTGTTCCTGTTCAGCAGATTGATGTGACTCAGAACATCTGACTCTCCATCCTTTGCTTTATAAATAAGATGAATCTCCACCTCTCAAGAGCCTAAAACCCAACAACTCCCAAGGCCAGGGCTAGGGAGGATTTCTCTCCTGCCCGGGTGCTCCCTCTCCTTCACACTCAAGCCTCAACTCCCGGCTTAAGAAGACTTCATTATGCCCTTATCACCTCTGCTGCCTGTGGCTCATGCCCTCTCTGGCCCAATATACATCATCTCCTGAAAATACTATCACAGCACTTGACCACGTGCCAGTGGGCCATTTCAGAAAACATACTGCACCTGTCTGTAGCCCAGTTTTGTGAATGGTGACCATACCCACCCCTGCACCCCTGTGGCTTCTCCTGTCATGGCCATGTGTGCTGTCAGTTGCTCCTGTCATGTGCTTAGTGGGATGCAGGGCACAGTAAGGTGCTCTGTGTGACTGTATGACGTTGGACATGAAACAATTAAAGAAGGGCATAGGGTGGGTGTGTCAAATGCTTTCTGGGAGCTGGCATACTGGTGCCAACAGGGATACTCCTGTCTGCTCAGCAGTGGGTCCACTTTTCCTCATGGCTCCATGCAAGATATGCATCTACCTTTAAAGAAGAGCTTCTGCTGATCTCGGGCAACTGAGCCACTCAGGACACTACCCTAAAGAGAATGGAGGAAGCTAAGAAGACATGCATAGACACTGAGGACAGACAGGTAAGCAGGTCCATTGCCCCAGGCCTCCAGGCATTCATGGGAGCTGGGGGGAAAATCAGAGCAGTGTGGCCACTCACCAGCAGTGGTGTTTAGGCAAGGATTTAGTTGAGAAGGAAGCTTCCAAAGTCCAGGTGAAGGTTAAGGCTCCATTTCAGGTTAGGGCTAAGGTTAGGGTTAGAGTTAATGTCTATGGTAGGATTATAGCTAGGTTTAGGGTGAAGGCTAGGAGTAGGGTTTCTATCTAAGTTACCTTTCTGTCATTGCTTCGACAAAACACCTGACACCCAGAATTAAGGAAGGAAATGTTTATTTAGCTCACAGTTTGTGGAGGGTTCAGTCTGTACTCGGCTGGCTCCAAAGCAGAGTGGCACCTGGTGGAGGACAGCAGTTTATGCTGGTGGAAAACAGCAAAACAGAGAGAGCGATGAGGGAGCAGAAACAGGGGCAGAAAGAGCAAATCTGTCTCCCTTAGGTTGCGTTCAGCCATCTGCCCCAGCGTGGGTGTAGCACTCACACCTATAATCCCAGCACTGGATCATGAATTAATTACAAACTCTAGAAGCCCATCCCATAACTGCATGAGGTTTTGTGGGAACAACTAGACACAAACCAGAACAGTGCCCATGATAGTTAGGTTTAGGATTAGGGTTAGGCTTAGGCTGCAGTTAGTAACAATGATTATTTTAGGAGGGAAAATGGAAAGTGACTCTTTGCCCAGCAGAGTGGTCCACAGTCGTGCACAACACTCATGAGGAATGGGGAGAGGGAAGCCTGGCAGATCCTCTTCAATGACCTTTGCAGACCTTCAGGTGAAAGATTTCCCCCTGGAAGGAGCAAAGCACTGCTTATCAGACTAGGCAGCCTCACCCTGACGGTACCACTGAGGCCGGTCTCCCCAGCCAGCAGTGGGGGCCCAACTCAGATGGAGAGAGCAGAGCATCTCATGGACCTGTGTCTTAGTTTATATTTTTATTTTTAGTGTTCTGTCTTTAATTATTTATTTTTTATCATTGCTAAGACAAAAAGGTTAAGTTGTTCCAGCTTGGCTTAGTCTACCCTGAAACTCAGGCTAAGACTTAATGACAACAGTACTAGGAGATGGGGCTGAGTCTTGAGGTCTCTGACTTCATGAAGAGAGTAATGTGGTCCTCACAGGAGTGGGTTCACCCCCCTCTACTCTTTCTCTCTGTCTCTCTCTCTTTGTGTTTCTGTCTCTTTGTCTCTGTCTCTGTCTCTGTGTGTGCCTCTGTCTCTCTCTCTCTCTCTCTCTCTCTCTCTCTCTCCCCCGCTTCCTATCCTATGTGAAGATACAACAAGATTTGGCCTCCACAGACACCAGGTCCTCAACCTTGGTCTGCCCAGCCTCCAGAGCAGAAACTCTTCTCATTAGAAATTCTCCAGTCTCAGACAACCTACTCTAAAAACATAGAACAGATGAAGACAGTATCCAAAACAGCAGGGCTGGGTGCTTTTTTCCTTGTCTTGGTTACTGGGATTTCTTTGTGAAGGTCTGCTAAACACACCTGGGAAAAAGCCTGGGTATTAAACAGCAAGGAGGCAGCCAATCCTGGCTCATGGAGCTGCCAACTTGGCCTGCTAGAGCCCCACACGGGCGTGGAAATGAGATTCACACACGGGGTTCCGCAGCGTATCCGCTGAGTTATCCAAGCAGCTGTTTCCTGGAATCAACCTCAAGGCTACCTCTTAGCTGCTGTCTTGGATGAGAGACTTAGCCTGGTAATTCCTGCTTCATCCTGAGCACACGGCCACAGAGGTAGGAGTTCTCCCCGAGGACATTCTTGTCCTCGCCTTGCTTACTTAGTGGACACTGCTGCCACTCGGTCTTCTGCTGTCTTCCTGCCTCTTCTTTCCCCTTTTGGAGGTTCTGATAGCCAGCTGAGGGTGTTGAGTAGTGCAACCAACATGACCTGCCTGGCTACAAGCATTGTCCTAGACCAAGCATGCAGCCACAGAGCCAGCAGCAGGGAGGAGGCAGAGGCAGCTTCCAGGCTCCTTGGGCAAACTGGGGCGATTTAGTGACTCGTGGAAAATTGGTGTTGCCATCCATGACCTGGAGTCACACAAGGAGTTGTTGGAAGAATTAATGAGAAATTCCCGTGGTTCTTGACTAATGCCCCGAGGGCCTGGGCACGAGATTGGTCAGCACCTCTTAACCTGTTTTACACACTTATATCTGTAATCTGAACAACTAATTTGAAGACAATACTGAAATATGATCATTGTTGAATTCTTGTTTAGTGAAATTTTACATTGTTTCCAGTATGTTTTTACTCTCTTTAAAATATAGATAGGTAATTATGAAACAATTTTCTGCCCTTTAATACCCATTGGATTGTTACTAGCTATTATTTTTATAAGTTGTTTAAATGAGGATAAAACAGAAGTAAACCTTCAAGGTTCTCTAGGGACAGAAGAGGTGAAGCCGGCTATGTGCCCAGAGGGTTCTAGGCACTGCACATCTGCCATCTGGGGACCTGAAGACCCACTGGTCAAGGGTAGGATAATGAGCACAGGACACTCAAGCTGTGCAGAGACAGCTGCCCCAACTTGTTAGACTTTACCATTCAGACAGACCCACAGCTTAGTCACATTGTCTGAGGGAGGCAGCATCTTAGATAGAGACTGGGCGTCTACTGTCTGGTTAGCAGAGTCCCATGGAAACCTCCCACCCAATACTGCTGGTTAAGGAATCGGTGCACCATTGTGGGGACAAGCCAGGTCCCCACCTCTAAGAGGTGCATCTTTCGAGGAGAGAGAGAAGAAATGAAACACAATGATTTGCACCATAGATGTGGGCAACAAGCTAGACACAAGGGCAGGAGCGTGGGGTGCACTTCCTACTCAGCGGTAGGGGATGGGCCCACACAGTAATGCCTGAGGAGCCCTGGAAGGGAAGAAGAGGAGCGAGGCATTGGCTATTGAGGAGAGAGCATCTGGGCATGGAAGGACGCAAGCAGAAAGCACTGGCCGGCCAGCTCAGCGGACTACGGTGCCTGCTGAGGCAGATGCAGGGGCCACGGGTGGATCGCGGGCATGCTGTGCCAGCCCCACCCCCGGGGCACTCTGAGACAGTGACTAAGACTGGGAGTGGTGGCACATGCCTGTAACCCCAGTGTCTGCGAGGCTGAAAACAGGAGAATCACTACAAGTCCAAGTCTGATCTATATAGTGAGACCTTGTAGACCTTGTAGACCCTGTGCTAATCTATATCTATATCTATATCTATATCTATATCTATATCTATCTATCTATCTATCTAGAGAGGGGGTAGAGAGAGAAGAAAAACTGAAAGAAAGTAAAATCACAAATCCTGGGCAAGAATGTGCTTGGAGTGTTTGCAAAGCAGCCTGGAAGTGAGGGTGACTGAGATCAAGTGTGCAAGGGAAAACAGCATGAGCAGGGGAGCGACAGCAAGCTGCTGTTACTCCTGGGGTGCACCGTGAGGAGGGCTGAGGCGAGCTGAGAGGGCATGAGTATGACCCGTTGTCTTGATGACGGGTCAATCCGTTGGCCACACTGGAGGCTCTCCAGAACTGGCCAGTGTGGATGAGGGGTCAGGGACACCAGGGAGGAAGAGACCTATGCAGTCACACAGGCAGAGACAACAGTGGCTTGGACAGAAGTGGAAGCAGTGGAGCCTGTTAAGCAGCAGGCTCTGGACCCCAGAACTGGCGCTGCCCTTGCATGTTTGCTGGGTGTCAGGTGCGTAACACAAGCACTCTCCTTGTCTGCCCTGAGGAACAGGTAGCTGGGAAGAACAGGTCGGAGAGCGCTCTTCTCCCAAGCCTGACATAAGTGACCTTGAATGGACTTACACAGATGCTACCCCATGACCTGGTGAGGCCTTGCTGGGAAGCAGCTCAGATTAGCAAGGTGGCAAGAGGCTGCCACGTGTCTCTCAGGGCCAGTTTGCTGGCTTTACTGTCTCTGGCACTCCCACAGCTGAAGACCAGGTTAATGACTATTGCTGTGTCCCCTATCTTCCTCTTCAGCTGTGTCTTCAGTACCCACCATGCCCTAGGCCTTCACCTCTTTTAATGCAGTGTCCCTGCTTCACTGGTGGCCCTGGCACAGGACAGATGGGTGGGTCTGTCTTCTCAGATGTTAGGGGGGATCTGAAGGTCCCTCTCCAGGGTCCTCACACTGCAAGAGTATCCCCCTGCGTTCTCCAGTGCACGCCTCCCCCACCAAGCAGCCTTCCAGGGTGCCAGGGCCCTGCAACCAAGGATCACAGACTGATGGTGTGAGATAACAGTGGCTTGGTCTCACAGCCCAGGAGGCCAAAGTCTAAGATGGAGGTGTCGACTGGATGGTTCCTCCCAAGGCTTGGGAGGGAGAACCTGCTAGGGCCTTTGTGACCTTCTGTCCTCTACCACTGGACATTTTGCCATCCCCTGGCCTGGAGAGCATCTCCAGACCTCTGTCCACATGCTGGCATAGAGACTGTCCTTTGTGCCTGCCCAGCTCCTCAAGCTTTTGATAAGGACAGCAGTCCTATGGATCAGGGCCCATCTTCATGACCTGACCCTCACTCGTTCACCTGCAAGGGCCATATTTCCAAATACAGTGGTGTTCATGGGCACTGGCAGGGTGCATGGCTTTTGCATATGGGAGCAGATGCCATTCAGCTGGTAGTGAGCATGCATAAGTAACCAATGGCAAGACTAGGACATAGGACCCTTGAGCTGCATGGATATGTGTTGGGTAAGTGCATGAGGAATTGAAGGGAGGGAGGGAGAGAGGGAGGGAGAGAGGGAAGGAGGGAGGGAGGGATGGAGGGAGGGATGGAGGGATGAAAGAAGGAAGGAAGGAAGGAAGGAAGACAGGCAGGCAGGCAAGAAGGAGGAAGTAAGGAAGGAAGGAAGGAAGGAAGGAAGGAAGGAAGGAAGGAAGGAAGGAAGGAAGGAAGGAAGAAAGGAAGGAAAGAAGATAGGAAGGCAGCCAGGCATGAAGAAAGCAGGCTACGGACCATGCAGTTCCTCTCCCGCCTTGCCCATGCCTGGTTCCTACGGCCACACGGGCTCTGCACCAGCACGATGCTTCCTCCAACACAGTGAGCCACTTTGCTGGGTGCAGACACCTCCTCCCATGCTCAGGATGTGGCCTGGGTGCTGTGTGTCCACTTCCGGGGCACCGCCCTGCTCAGCTGCTGCTGTCTCAGCTTTGCGCCCAGACTGACAGCAGAAATTCTCACCTCAGACTCAGCTGTGCCTCCAGATGCCAGTGCAGAGCCTGGGCATTGTTAGCTTTTAATTAAGTGGCTCTTTGGCACCCCACTTCCTGTGCAAAACGTGTGTGGCAGCAGCGACGTTTACTGCCTCGGGAAGTTTATTTAAAGCAAGGAGCACTTTTGCCCTCTGAAAGCTTCAATGCAAGGGGCACCTCTGAGTGGGAAGATGGCCCCGCCAAGACAGGCTCCCTGGCCACATGGACTCTGGGAGCCAGGAGCAGGCAGATATTCCCAGCAGTGCCAGTGACCACATGGATTGTGGCATCGAAGGCTGAAGGGGAGAAAGTTTCTCCACTCCTTCTTCTGGCTCCAGGCTCCCAGCTGCAGGTCAAGTTTGGGGTAATCCACGGGGAGCTGGAGAATAGCTGGCACTGATAGGCATGACTGTCCACCCTCACAAACGCTGCAGACGGCATTGCAGAAGTGGTCGGCTGCCTGGTCCCGCTAAAGTGATGCCTGCTCACTCGCTGAAGGAAAAGAAGAAAAACCCCCAATGCACATGCGCGTAGAAAGTCTGTCAGTCACATGCACACACACACACACACACACACAGAGCCAGGCCACGAGCATCAGACTCATGGGGCCTCGACTTGGGAGCCTGGGAGCCTGCTGGGGGCTCCACTTTCTTATCAGGACAGTAGGCTCCCTGTCCAGGTCTTACACACATTGTTGGAGGGACTGAAGGAATGCAGCACTGTTGTGGGCACGAGAGAGCTCATGAGCTGCTCAAAGTTGCGTGCCCTGCCACAAGCAAACAACTCTCTGCTGGGACCATGTGCATGACAAGGGAGCTGTGGCCTTGTCCTCTAAGGAATGGGCTGTGAACTTAATACCCACTGCTCACGTGGCAGGTCCTTGGGCAGCCTCTCTATCACATAAGCATCTTGAGTTGGAACTGTTGAGCCGAGGCTGTTGTCCTCCACACCGAGGACAACCGTCCTTGCCAGTTCTCAGCTGTCCCTTAAGGCAGCACGCCCCCATGTCCTTGGGCTTAAGCTCATGTGCAGCTGCTCCTACCTCATGAGCAGAAGAGCGCAGACACTGAGGAGGCATCCGGCAAGGTCTGCAGCCGCCACCCCAGCCCAGTACCCAGGTTCCTGCCATAGATGCATCTCATCCAACAGGTTAAAGGCTCATGGAACTGGGTAGGTAATGAGTGGGACTGGCAGAGAATGAACTGACAGGGCCCCTGCTTGGATGGGCTGAGAATTTCTATGTGGCAGTCATAGCGCACCAGGCCATGGGACCTGGTGACTGCTCAGGTGCCAGGCCTGTGGGGATGGCCCAGGCTGTGGAAGGTATCATGTACTTGAATTGGGTGACAGCCAAGCAGAGGGAACACAGTGTTCTGCAGAGGGCTGCAGGAGATGCCAGCCCTGCCCCCTAAGGCACCACACTGGCTGGGCCTCCCCAGTTGCCCAGCCACAGGCCTTTTTCAGTGCAGCCGAGGACCACAGCTCACTCTGAGACCTTCCTCCCCACCTCAGTCACTCACTGACCCGTGCGGTCTTCCCCCGCCTCCCTCCAGAGCACCCCATGTTGGGCTGTAGTTAGCAGTCTGTGGCTCGCTCCCCGCTCTTCCATGAACACTTCCAGAGCACTCACTGTGTCACTTCCTCTTGTGGTGATTCCCGTGGCAAAGGTTTGCCGCTCATGCCTGGCTGCTCTGTGCTCTGCACCTCATGGGCAGAAGGGAGGATGGAGGGCTCCACTGATCAGTTGCTGCTCAGGGTGTGATGAAGAACAGTGAGAGGCAGATGTGTGGGGAGCTGAGGTGTGGGGTTCAGGCCACTGCTGGGTGACCCTGGAGGAGGGAGAGGAGGAGAAAAAAGAGGACGAAGAGGGAGAGGAGGAGGAGGAAGAGGAGGAGGGGGAAGAGGATGAAGGGGGAAAGAGGAAGAGGAGGAAGAAGAGGAGGAGGGGGAAAGAGGAGGAGGGAGAAGAGTAGGAAGGGGAGAAAGAGGAAGAGGAGGAGGGAGAAAAGGAGGACAAAGAGGAGGAGGAGGGAGAGGAGGAAGGGGAGGAGGAGGGG
>PVJA010000132.1:26704-71750 GCA_004027025.1 Myocastor coypus | reverse complement strand
TGCTTCTGAGGAAGATGCTTTGTGTAACATCCACTCATGTTGGGGGTAGGAAGGAAGGAGGGGAAGGAGGAAAGGAGAGAGAAAGGGAGGGAAGGAGGGAGGGAGGGAAGAAAGGAAGAAAATGTAGGAAGAAGCAAAGGAAGGAAGGGGAGAAGGTAGGGAGGGAGGGAGGGAGGGAGGGAGGAGAAGCAATGGCCCCTGTGTCTCTCCTGCCCTGCTGGGACCACAGATGCAGCATGTGTTTCTGACTATGCAGGCCCAACTGCCTGCGCGGCCTCCTCTCATCTGCGGCCCCAGTCTCCACAACCATCAGTGCCCTGGTTCCTGCTCTGCTCCATCTCAGGACACCCTCCAGTCTGACTGTACCTTCTCTAATAGCTCCTGTCAGGGCCACATGTGGCCCCAGCTGGGAAACAGCTCTGCTTGGCCTCAACAGGTGCCACCCAGGGCCCCAGGGCTGCTTGGCCTTATCCGCACCTCTCCCTTGGCCTCTATCTCTGGCTGTGGAGCCCACAGTGCTAACCTGATGGCTGCCCTTGGGATGGCCTTAGAGTGAAGTATCCGGACCTTTCTACCACCTTTACTCATTTGTTCTCACTTCCACAAGTGGCTGCGTAGAGCTTGGGGTCTGGAAACATCACGTCTCCTGCTTAGCCCCTTGCGTGGACCTCCCTTCCAGCCCCACGGCCACAGACAGCTCCTGTAGCAGCTCCCGCTGTGCCGCACGGGTGCCCAGGGCCCCACGCGCACCAAGTTCAGCTCAGGACAGTGCCTTCTGCACCCCTTCTGCTCTCACAAAGGGTGATTCTACCCTGCCTCTCCCAGCCCAGGAGTCCTGCAGGACTAGTCTCCACCCAGTTTTACTCAGTCTCTGTCTCTCTGTCCCTGTTTCTCTCTCTGTCTCTTTCTGTGTCTCTGTCTGTCTGTCTGCCTCTGCCTCTGTCTCTCTTGGTCTCTGTGTGTCTCTCTGTGTCTTTGTCTCTGTCTCTGTGTCTGTGTCTATGTCTGCCTCTCTCTCTCTCTCTCTGTGTGTGTCTCTGAATCCCATTTCCTGTGCTTATGAGCTGTATTCCAAATCTATTGGCTTCCCACCATCCTGTGTCTCCAGCCAAGTCAGGCCACCCAGGTCACTCTTGTTCCTGGCCTGGGGCCACCTCTTTGCCTGGGTTCCTCCACAGCAGTGCTAGCCAATATGATCTTCGCTGGGCGCCTGCTGGTGGGTATTGGAGTTGCACTGCAGTTCCATTCCACATTCTGCCTCCTTCTGCACTCGTCACATGCTGAGGGCTCAGTCTGCCCCGGGGCTGCTGGTAGCTGTGTTAGACAGCCCAGATGCAGGGCATGCCCATTTTCAGAATCTCTGGATGTCACTCAGCTCTGAGAGCTGCTCACTGAAGTAGCCTACAGGGACTCCTGCCGAGAGCTGGCCCAGCAGGGAGTCCTGGACACAGGGGATGGAAAAGGAAGTGACCTAGCTAAAGGCACAGGCTAGGGTCTGGGTGAGAGCTGACCCATGCCAGGACCTCTGTTCTCAGCAGCGCCACAGCACCGTTAAGGGACTCTGGGCTGGAGCTGCTCAGGCCCCAAAAGACTGCTGCCTTTCCCTCTGTCCCACCCAGATAATGAAGTGGGCAAAGTAAAAGCAAATTAAAATCTGAAGCATGGTTTCCTTACTAAAGCACTCCAGTGCCTTTCGGCTGCTCATCACAGGCTCTAAGCTCGCCTCACTGGCACTTGGAGCGCAGAGGCACTGGCGGAGAGCAGCAGCCCTGGTCTGAGCCGTGTGGACTGGGGCACTAGGGGCTGTCCCAGCCCACAGAGGCAGGTGTCAGGGATCCCACAGGGCCGGTTCAAGCTTTCCTAGACTTCTAAGCCAGGGAAGCCTCTCCAGGAGAGCTGTGGATGAGCTGGGCAGAGGACCAGGACAGGAAAGACACATTTTCAGAGCTTATTGTGGTGGTAAGGATTGCAGCTGCTTTTCCAGTGCAAACCCACTGGTGACCTCCTCTGCTCTCAACAGCAGCCTGAGCTCTGGAGGAGAACCGTTGCACAGTAGGTGCCTTGGCAACGTGACGAGGGTGACACCGCAGCCATAGGAACCGTATGCCCCATCATGCTCGAGTGCAGGAGGAGGCCAACCGCATGTGAGGCCTCAGGGACCTACTGCAGAGGAACGCGCGGCTGAACCGGCAAGGAGATGAGGCCTGAGAGTGGCCTGCTCCCCTGTACCCCGCAGTGCATGGCCCCACGTTCTGACACAGTTTCTGCAAGGTAGAGAAAGGGACTCAAGTGGCGCTCGTGAAACATCGATCCTCCTCGGCTCTGTTCAGTTGCCGTCAAGAGAAGGCTTCAGGCCGGACCTCCTGAGCACAAAGGGTTTTAGGGTTTTAACACCTCTCTGCACCTTCTCTTCATAGAGAGCTGCAAGCCACAGCCTGGGCCTCGGTAGGCAGCCATGTCTAGGTAGAATCTGCAGCCCCGTTAGAATCTCGTTGCCTTATTTTGCCTTTGTTTCCAATTGGCGAAGGGAGGAATTGCAACCCTTGTGCAAATGTAACAGAGTTGGCATGCACCTGTAATCCCAGCACTTGGGAGGCAGGAAACAGGATCACTATGAGTCAGAGCTGTGTAGTGAGACCCTGCACACATACACAATGCACACACACACACACACACACACACACACACACACATATACACACACACACATACAAATGTAACAGAGAGAACAAACAGAAGCATCTGGGCAAGCACAAAAGCAGCTCTGTTGCCGGGGACAGTGATGAGCCGGTAACGTGAGTGAACCTCAGTACGGCAGAAAGCGTGGGAACAGGCTAGCTTAGTGACTGGCGTTTGGAGGTCACGCTTTGTACCAACACATCCTTGAAACAAGCCCCGAAGACCTCAGAATGCTTGGTGCAAATGAAAGGCTGAGCCCACGGGCAGGAAGTGGGTTCTGTCCAAGGCGTGGGCAGCAGCTCCTCAACCCCAGATGGACGCGACTTCCTCCACTGAAGAGGCTGGAGGCGCTCCCAGTGAGTTCTTGTTCTTTCTTCTACCCCAGAATCATTTGTTTGTACCACACTGAAGGCTGCGTGTGCACCTGCACTTTCCCTGCTGTGGTCTGGAGCCAGGCTGTGGCACGCGCTCAGGTTGAGTCCCTGCCAGCCCTTCCCCTGCAGGGTTACGATTATCTGTGGTCACACAGGGAGAGGACAACAGAACTGCAGTTGCCAGCCATAGGACCAGCTCTAGAGAAAAGTTTTGGTCTGCAAGGAGCCCACCAAAGCCACCAAAGTGATTATGCAACGGAGTGGCCAGGTTTCTGGAGTAACTTTGCTCTGGTGTAACTAATGGGCCATGACTGGAGATTTGAGCTTTTTCCTGAGAAGATCCCTGAAGTCCTAAGGATCTTCCACTTTCTGTGGCCCTCTCACCCAGCCTCTCCCTGGTATGCTGACCTGTGAAAGGAACAGTGCTGGGTCTCCTAGGAAACACAAGAGTTCTTTGCAGACAGAAGCACTCTGTAGGCAAAGGTCTGGCACGTGCAGAGGCTCCAAGGCAGGAGATAGTTCTGTACTTGAAGGAAGCATTCATCATAGTAGAACCAAAGGCCCATGAAACTGACAGTCTCCAGGCTGGATGTGGCCAGAGAGCACCCTTGTCGGGTCAGAGCATGCATCTGGCAGGAGCAAACTTGATGCGGAAAGCTGCAGAAACCCGGGGCATGTTTAGGTAACAGAAGGCGTGGCCCAGCACAGTCTCCTGTGACATTTACTACAGCAGCTCTGGAGGAGGTGTGTGATGGGTGGTGGGATGAACCCAGGATGTCACCCCCTGCCACCGCCAGAGTTGTAGTCTGGGGTAATGCTAGAGCCAGAGAAGAGGGTGAGGCCCAGCATGATGCTAGAGGAGTCCTTATTTGGGAAACCCTACTTTCTAGACACCTTAGGATATTCAGGACATTTTGCTCTGGAACGGAGAGCCAAGCAACAATTTGCTCTGAATAATTAAATTTGCAGTTTGAAGCCCATAGTCATGGAGTTTATTTATAATTGGAGCCACAGTTTGCATGCACTTTAAATGCAAAGAAGAACTTTAACTGTCAAGTTATTGTATTATTCAAGAGTTTAATTAATAACACACTAATTGTGAGAGCCAGCGCCAAGATCACACCATATTGTTCCTATTACATTTGGAAACTATCTGAAGTGATTTAGTAGTTTAATGAAAGCAAAAACAAACTTTTAAATACTGCCCTATCCTCATGGGCAGGGGAGGTCTGTTGTTCCATGCATTCTAGCACTTTCCAAGGTAGAGGAGTCTCTCCTAGTAGTTGTGAAGAACTCAGAATGTTCTCAGAACTGAGCTATGTTTTGTCTTAAAACTAATCAAAAGATGGAAAGGCTTTACATAACTGCAACTGATTCAAACGATGTCCATTTCTGGGCATGGTGGCATAGGCCCATGATCCCAGCACTCTGGAGGCTGAGGCAGGAGGATTGCTGCAAGTGTGAAGCCATCTTGGGCTGCATAATGAGTTGAGGTTATTCTGCATCATATAGTGAGACTCTGTCCCAATAAAATGAAACCAAAACAAGGAAAATTTTAAAAAGAAAACCTCTGTGGTTAGAGCTGGAATGGACCATGGACTTGATCTGACTTACTGTCAGGCCTGTCCAGTCGTGGGTGCGGAGCTCCAGAACGTCCAGGTCTGCATGTGGAGGAGCCAGAGAAGAGGGCCACTTCTCTTCTCTTGGCCACTGAATTTCCTTCCTCTGCTGAAAGTCTGGACTGTGTCTCCGCCAGCCCACAAGACCATCCGTCCCTTCTCAGAACCACAGGGCTAACTACAAGTGTGTTGCGCTCCTCCGTAAGCAGCTGTCCCTCTTCCAGAAGGTGGGCACACGTGGGAGGAGAGCTCATGCCCTCCTGTCGGTCACTGTCCCATGCTTGCCTGGACAGCCTGTGGATGGTGAAGCACGAACGCTGCTGAACTGGGCTCCAGCTGCTTTGCCTCTCAGGAGGACTGCTACAGGAAACACGTCCATGGCCAATGTCTGCATGGATGCTATAGGAAATGTGTCCATGACCACTGTCTGCATGAATGCTATGGGAAACACATTTGTAACCACCGTCTGCATGGATGCTACAGGAACACGTCCACGACCTCTGCCTGCATGGATGCTACAGGAAACATGCCCATGACCACGGTCTGCATGGATGCTATGGGAAATGCATCCACGACCATCATCTGCATGAACACTCTAGCCAATGGCACTGAGGAACACCTGGACCACTCAGCAGGGCTGCTAGCAAGTGAGGGTCAGGCCGCTGGGGGCACAGCCCCCAGGAGACAGAGCTAAACAGAGCATGGTGCCCTAGCCAAGCATGAACACACACACACTCTAAAGAATCTCCCTGAATATATTTTTTAAATTGGAATTTTTGTGTTTTTTTAAGAGACATAAAACATAGTAAAAAAAAAATAGAAATGATACAGAATTTCACTAAAGAATATGGTAGAAATTCAACAATGGGTGTTATATCACATATCATCTTCAAATGGGTTATTCAGAGTACCAGATATAGGTATGAAAAACTGGTTGGAGAATGTATCCAAGGAATTTTTAATTGATAATTTCTACCTTGCAGGTTTAAATCTAAATATTTTACTACACCTAAAGTGTTTTGTTACTTATACTAAATGCATTTTTACTATTTCTCTTCCAAATAATAAACACATTGAAAGCATAAAACATAAAAAAAATTAAAATCTCTCTATAAGGTATTTAGATAGACTTATAGATACATCCTCAGATTCAGTTGAGCTCAGATCAAAACAACTTGAGAAGTGATCATGTCTGTGTTGGGAAGGTCCAGGCTTTCCCCCTGTTATCATTCCTTGGGCAGTATGATGGAAAGCTCTCTCTGCCATATTTGGATTGTGTCAGTACTAGAACATGGAGCTGGGGAGATAGCTCCGTGGCACAAATGCCTGCCTGGCAAGTGCAAGGATACAAGTTCTAATCCCAGTTCGGTAAAATAAATAAATAAATAAATAAATAAATAAATAAATAAATAAATAAATAAATAAGTAAAATAGAACTAAAACATGTGTGGGTTAGATGAGCTGTCCTGGGATTTCATATGAGGGACCTGAGAACTCTCGGAGGTCTGGGCAGTCTGTGGCTGTGGAGAGCAGAGGTCGGCTCTCTGTGGGGAGCAGTGGGAAGGAGTGTCCTGGTTTGATGGCCACTCTGCCTCAGGTACAGCCAGATCACTCCCCAAAACTGACACAGGTGACATACATACGGGCAGCAGGGCTGCATTCCAACAAAGCTTTCTTTGATTTCTCAATGATGGCCATGACTTTCTGGATGAAGACAAGATCTCAGAATTGCTTTCATTTGCATTTCTGTGAAGGGCAGGGGTGAAGTGTCTTTCATTGTATTTATTGGCATTCGTCTTTCGCATTGGTCTTTCCTCTAAGAAGTGTCTATTTGTTTCAGTTGCCATTTGTATGGGATCTTTCATTTTGGGGAGCTGTCTCATTTTTTTTTTTCTATTTCTTTATACATTTTCTAGCTTACTCCTCTGTCTGAGTAAGAGCTCACAACGTTCTTTCCTTTCTGCAGGTTGCATCTTGACTCTCTTGTTTGTTTTCTACTCTAGGCAGAAGCTCTCATTTGATGATCTGATTTGTTGGTTCTTGACATTACTTATTGTGAGATTGGGGTTCTGTCCAGAATGACCTTGTCTGTGTGAGTGTGTTCAGGAGCTCCACCAAGCAATCAGATCAAAGGCTGGCAACGTAACGCTGTGGGGAAGAAGGAGAGCTTCTGTATTACTTGTGAAAATGCAGGCAAGTAAGTCACCCTGGAAAACAGCAAGGAGACTCCCCAAGAAATTCCAACTACAAGTTCCATTTGGCCCAGGACTTCTCCCTCTAATTATCTTCCTAAAAGCACTGCAGATGGCACATGACAGTGCAACCTTAGAGACACCGTTCACAAAAGTTAAGTCCTGAAGCCACCTGCATATCCATTAACAGATGAGTAGGCAGAATGGGGGGACCTCGAGAGCATAACATTAAGTGGAATAAATCAGACACACAAGTTTCAGTAACACCTGGCTTCTCTTATATATGAAACACAAAATATAAATAGAGAGCAAAATAAAAGACTGGTAATAAGAAACAGAGGGAATTTTTGTGAAGGCACAGGGGACAGAGAGATGGAGAGAGAAGGGGTACAAGAGTAAAGATAATTGGGATTATGTGGAACGTGAGCCACCACCACCCCAGGCGTGTAGGTCTTGTGCATGCAAACATGCAGAAATTAAAAAAAAAAATAGAAAGAAAAAGAAAATCCTTCATTTATTGACATTAAAATTTGAATTTAATGTAATTCCCATGTGTCATGAAATATTTGGGGGACCTTTTCAAACATTTGAAAATGCAAAAGCATCACTTTGCTAGTATGTGTGAAACCCTGGGTTTGATCCCCAGCACTGAAAGAAATAGTAATTCTTCAGTCATGGGCCATGCAGGCAGGTGGAGTCAGCCCTCATGAGCCATGTTTTGTCAACCACATGCCTGAGATGCAGCCTGGGTCCTTGTGTGTGGGAGAGGTCTTTTCAACACTGGGAAAGGCTGTGCTGAGGTGGGGGCAGCAGGCAGCCTGCGATGGGAGGATTGTTGCAGAAAGCACTGGACATGAGTCCCAGAAGCAGCTATGGTCAAGTTAGGAGGGGTTCTTCATGCCATGCTGACAGACCCAGAGCCCATGCATTGGATAGCCACAAGCAGATGCACAGTGTTTTGTGGGGAAATAGCATGGCTAGGATTGGCTTAGGGACTATGGGTAACCCTAGTGACCACTGTCCTCTCTGTGGCGAAGCACGTGGAAGGAGAGACTCTAACAAGGGCCACCAAGCAGGACAGGATCACTCTCATCCAAGGAAAGGAACTTGCCAGGACTAGTTCTTAGACAAGAAGCCTAGGGCAGCAATCTATCTTCTCTTTCTTTCTCTTTAAATGTATTTAGCACAGGGTCTGTAGGGTTTCACTACACAGAACTGACACATAGTGATTCTCTTGTTTTCAGCCTCCCAAGTGTTGGGATTACAGGTGTGTGCCACCACACTCAGTCTCATTTGCTATCTCAGCACACCCTGTGGGTTTGGCCCGCTCAGCCCATTGGAGATCAAACCCTGGTCCCTGCGCTTGACTAAGCAGAATCTTTAGTCTGCTGAGCTATCTTATTGGCCTCTAGGGCAGTAATCTGAGCAATAACCAAGATGGAGAAAAACCATAGATTTCTGGGGCTGGGCAGACACCTCCATGGCACAAGTTTCTGCCTGGCAAGAACAAGTTCGTGAGCTTGAAGGAGACAGCCTTGCTTCATCCTACAGGACAACAAATCTGGAAAGGCCATTTCAGATGGATCATAGAAAAGCCAGGTATAAAGCAGTTAAGGGAGTTCGCCTGAGGCCATGTGACTCATTAACACTGTGCCACAACATAGACCTTGGCCTTCTGCTACCGTGGAGCCCAGCTCCTTGTGATGTTCATGGGTGGTTTAAATTTCCTGAGATGCCAGGGTATGAACACAAACCAAGTGGCCACATGTGCAGCCCTTCAAGTTAGGAGGGCTCTCCTGTGACAGGGACACAAAGATGTGCCGTGGGCACAGAGTCTCACACAAAACATTGGGGGACAGGGCCACAGCTGACACAGTCTGTGCTGGGTGGTGTCATAGCCATGAAGCAGGAAGGGAGGCACAGCTATCTTTGCTCTATGCTGTGAGAAGTAAGAAGCAGCCAGCTATGGTGGGCAACTGCGGTGGTCAGCTATGGTGGGCAGCTATTGTGAGCAGCTGTGGTGTGAGCTATGGTGGGCAGCTGATGGGGCCAGAGGATTCCTGGGCATGGGTGATGGAGGCTTCCTTAGCTGGGTGACACTTATGTGACTTTTATAGATTCAGGAAATTACACTAAGCTAAATATTTGCAGTATGTATGCTCTGTCCCTGGTCACTACTTCAGCATGCATGTACCCAATATGAAGGTAAAAATGTGCCATCTATAACTCTGTTTTCAGCTATATCTGCATGACCATCTAGAAGCCCATTTGTACTTGCAAACATATAGATCATATATAAATGAGTTTATGCTTATGTAAAGAGCAATGATCCATAGCTACATATATTTATATATATCCATGTATAGAGATAATGATATACTGTCAAACTTTTAAACATTTCCTTTATTACCGTAAAATGCATCGATAATATATTTTGGAGCTTATTTATTACTCTGAATACCAGATTCTTAATCTGTGAAATGAAGATAATTAAACACAAGCAGACACTCGGTTGAAACTCAGGAGGCTCCAGCTCAGCTCCCTGCTCCTATGGGGTCTCCTGCGTGGGACCCGGCTGACCAGGAGATGCCCGGGGGCTGAGGTTCTGGGGCGCAGATGCCCAGTCCTGCCTGGAACACTGCTGAGCCCTCCTGCCGCTACAGGGCAGCCCGCCGGCTCCCTGATGTTCTCCTCATCAGCCCAAGGCTGTGGGAACCTTCGTCCTTTAGCACCAGTGCCCTGTTCAAATATCAGAGACCACAGAAAGGCTTTTTGACCCTCACGAGCTTCCTTTTGCCACACACAGGATTACAACAGGCGTCTTCCCATCTCGCTGAACTCCTGTAATGATCGTTAAGAGCTGGTAAATGTGAAAGATGCAGTCACCTCCAAAGTTGTGTGTCCTGGTCGCTCACAGCCCTGCTGACTCAGGAGCTGTGCTTATCCAAGGCCCTCTGGACCTTCAGCTCTGTGGGTCACCTTGGCGACATCCCCTTCCTGTCACCACCCTGCAGTCTGTGTGACACAAGGCCGTGGGGCGGAGCTGTCCCATGAGGAATGCCTTGATTGACAAGGAGGCACTGTGTCATTTCTTAGTACTTTATGAGGAAGGGACTCAGGATGGCAGCTAGACATCCCTCAGCCCCTGTGAATTTGCAACATATCTTCCCAGAGGTTTCCATTATCTGCCCTGATGTCAAGATGTATAGAAGGAGCCATAAACAGTAATAAATGAGGGCGCTATGATAACGATGGAAAATCGATAATAAAACAGGAAAACAATATCCTATTACTGGCTCAAGTGGAACGGAGCAGGGCACGTTTCCAGGATGAGGAATTAGATTAGAAAAATTGACAATGTGATAACCGTTAACCAAAGTAGAATTTGGCAATGTTGTGGACTCTGAGAGGCATGACGGCTCTGGGCGAGCGGCCATGCGGCGATGGGGCACTCAGTGGTGTCGCTAGTGCTGGGCAAGCGTCACATCTGGGCTGGGATGACCGGGGGATTTGAGCTGCACGTGTGTTTTACAACCTATTTTCAAAGCGGCCATTTCAAAATGTGTGAATGGAAGAACACACCTTTTTCTATAATTTACCAGTTGCTAGATCACCTGCGTACAGCATTCAGGTGTCTATCGCTTTCTCAAATTCTCATAATCTTGTTCTGTAGGCTGCAATGTGAGAACCAGTGTAGAAAAGGCACAGAGGAGCCAGCAGGATGGGCCGAGCTCTGCTCCGTGCCACCGCGATCTCGAAGAACGTGGCAGTGCTGGGTCGGAGAGCGATCTCCCTCTCCGGCAGGCACGGAGTTGATGCGGTGATTGGTATGTGCCAGTACGGAACTTGTTTCATCTGTGCCAGTTTTTTTCTTTTTTTCATTTTTTAGTTATGCATTCAGGTTTTAAAATATTCAGCCTAAAAATGCAGTGCACACAGTTTTGAAATCCATTTCCCACTGTGGGCTGTTGAATGGGATGCAGCCCGATAGCGGTCTCATGGGTGAAATTTGAAATTTGCCCCATTTGATGTGAATCCAATAGGATTTAGGGCAGCAACAACGAAGACGGTTGAATTGTTTCTGACTTTAAGTGGGAATGTTAGTGCTCATGGAAACTGCGGACCGACATCGCCCCAAGGACTGAAGCACTCAGACATAGTGGATGCGAGGTGCACTATACACATGCCAAGGACCTGAGCCTTGTGGCACAGTCGGGACTCAAGATGGGGGACCCATGGGCAGGGACTAAGTGGAAGCTCCTGCAAATGAGCAAGGAGCCACCTGTACCTAATGCCAGGCACATGGTGTCCCTGTGGTGTCCTTTGTCCCATCCAGCAGGCCATGTCTCAGATCATGGAGCCTGAGGCCACTTTGCCAAGATCTCAAAGTGACACTGAGGCCTGTGAGAGTGACACAGCTGAGTACCAATCCCAGCCTTCCTATAAATTCTAAAGCTGTACTTTCTCTTACAACATGACTATGGCCTGGTAAATCCAGTGTCAGGTGAAAATGCCATGTGTGTAAAATACATGCTGTGTGTCTTACCCACCAGGTGCCCTGGCTTGGTCTCATGGCATGCTCTGGAGCACTGGCAGCTCTCTGTGACCTTGCAGCCCCCTGAGAGCTGTGACCGCTGCCCCTGTCCAGCATCCAAGAAAGCATTAGCACCAGCCCTGGAAAGGTCCAAGCTCAAATCTCAGGGAGCAGGTGTATTTCTGTGGTAGAGTCCCTGCCGAACATGTGGGAGGCCTTCGGTTCAGTTTGCAGTACCACCAGAACAAAGCAAAACAAAGTTGTTGTTGTTTGTTTTTATTTTATTTTTTTAATAATTTTTTTATGTTTTTCTTGTTTCATAACCTTTATTGCTTATTCACTTATTTTTTATGGCTGGCTCAGCCCGCGCCCTGAGGGCAGGGCTGGCGCAGCATGTGGTGCCGTGGATTGAACCGCGGTCCCTGAAGCCGCCCAAGCTTTCCCAAGCAGGCACTTTAGACCACTGAGCCATCCCGCTGGGCCCCTGTTGTTTGTTTTTAAAATATCTTTGTATATTCCTTTTGTTGAGTGACTTTTGCCCTTACACCATCATAGAAGAGGAAAATCTGTCACTGTGGAAAGCAATGGCCCCTGGAAGGTGCCGGGTGAGATGACCAATGACACACAATAGCAGAGAAGTTGGACCCTGGCTGAGCACAGTGCAGGTCGCTCCTGTGTCAGCCCTGCTGCTGGGAACACAGGCCCAGGCCAAAGGGGCAGATATACTCGGATTCTAGGGGCACAGGCTGCATGGGCGCGAAGGACTGCACACAGGCCTGACATAGGAGCAGGTGCTGGTCTCCAGGGCTGTAACGCACACACTTAAGGACAGAAGCTGCCACGCTGATCCTCCTGGGAGTCATCCTCTCCTCCTGCTCCAAGCTTGTTCACAGGATGGAAAGTGCCCGCCGACCGTGGCGAGGTCATCAGCTTCCACTCCTCTCCTCCCTCCACACATGCGAGGTGCTGTCTACCTCTTCCCATGGGCAGACCCTTCCTGTGCTCCTCTCCTAACCACTCCAAGAATTCTGAACTACCTGAGCCTTAGAGCCTGGCCCATGAGAGGGTGTCTGAGGGAAGGGTGGCTACAGAATGAGTAGGGGCCCTGGCATGCTCTGTGCCCAGCCGCGTGGATGTGGCTGTGGCTTATGCAGAAGCCTGGGCCAACTGCAGGGAAATCTGTACTTTCCTGCTGTTTCCAGGATATGCACAGCTCACTGAAATCAGAGACGCGTTTGTCAGAGGGACACCAAAATCACCCGTTAGTTGAGTGGTATACCTGACGCTGAAGAGCAAAAGCCCAGCTGCTCCCATGAGGGTACTGTGGAAAGTAGGGGGAGGTAGGGCCCAGGATGCTTAGATTCTGGACTGCACACTTACAGGACTGTGAGGACTGAGGCCAGGACATGGCTGAGGGCCTTGAACTCGTATGGTAGGCCCCATGTGCTGAGCCCAAGAAACGACCCCTCCCCACTGCACAGAAAGCTACACTGGCCACCTCCCGCCCCTCAGCCTGCCCATGCACGGATTGGCTTGAGGAAGAGAAAGCAGCCCAGGGCACCTCGCCACTCAGGAAAGACAGGCTCTTCCTTGGCATCTGCTTGCCCGGGGATCCATCCTCGAGCTGCAATTTCGCCCTGAGTGACTTGTTCTTCAGTGAAGTCCAGTAGCTTTATGAATCTGGAGAGCAGTAAAATCATCGGCATTTCTTAAGCTTAAATTAAGTTCAGATCCTTTGGTTCCTCTGAAGTCACAGCAAAAGAGCTGCTTTCTGTGTCACTCTGCATTTATTGACAGGCATCTGTGTGCACCCTGTGCCCAAGCAAACAAACTCTAACAGGATCCACACTTGTGCAGAAACAGGAAGCTCGTGAGGTCCATGTACACATGTGGCTTCATTTTGCCCAATTGCATAATGGTGCAAAAAATGCTCGCAAGGATGCAAATTAGAAACAGGAAGAATATTGATGCTGATAATGATGCTAAATTGGTAGTAGAAATGATAATAAGCCTCATGGGATAGATATTTAAATATTGTTTGAATTAATACCCATAAAAACTTTCATTAGTGATGGGATGGGCTGGGTCTTAGGAAAGGTGCCTTTCCCCAAAGCTGAAATTAGGGAGTCCATGCCCACCACTGAGCCTGTGTTTCGAGTATTGTGGTAGGAAAAATGACAAACTCCAAAGCGTTCCTGTCCCCATGCCCTTCATCTACAGCCATGTGTCCTCAGCTGGCAAGAGCAACTTTACAGCTCAGACTAAGGATATGGACTCTGAGACAAGAGCTTCCCAGATGTCCCAGACCAACGTGAGATCTGAATCTTCAGGGGGAGGAGGTTCCCACAGCAGTGGTGGAAGACGGAACGCAGAGTAGCACACTCCATCTGCAGGGGTTTGGCTGTGGATGCAGACGAACCCTGAACCAAAGGATGCCCAAGATCCCTAGGAGTGGAAAAGGCTGGGAGTTAATTTGATCTTAGAATCTCTAGGAAGGACAGCAGCCCTGAAGAATATATATATATGTTTGTTTGTTTTTGTATTTGGTACATGGTCTCACTGTGCAACTTGGACTGACCCTGTGATCCTCATGTCTCATGTCTCAGCCTGCCAGGTGCTGGGTTATAGGTGTGCACCACTGCACCCAGTCTTGGTGGTCAGCACAATGTACCTGGGATTCTGGGGCCAAGATGGCATGTGGTGCTGGGGATCAAATCCCAGTCCCTGTGCTTGCTTAAGCAAGTGCTTAGTCCACTGAGCTGTCTCTGCAGCCCCAGACTCTTTGATTTCAACACAACCAAACAAAACCTGTGCTGATGTCTCTGAGAGAATACACTATACTATGTAAGCACCTCAGGTAACAGTAACTTGCTATGTCAGCAACACATGGCTCTATGGATCACTAAGAAGAAAATACAGTGAATCTTCTCTGTGCCTATGCTGAGGAAATAGCAGGTGTGAATGACAGCCATTTATGCTTTGGAAGAGATTCCCTGCTAGGGAAGAAGTAGGGGAACAGGGTGTCATACCGGCTTCTGATTGTTGGGCTTGCTCTGTGGACTGCTGGGCAGCCAGGTGGCTTGGGTTCAGTGCTGAGCTAGGTCATTAACCAGCTGTGTGACCTTGGGCAAGCTACTCAACCTCTCTGTGCCTCAGGTCCTTACACTAATAAGCAGGAATAAAGGCAATGAAACAATAGGGATGCCATGGTGCTGTGTGAGAGTTGTGTAAGTTAACTTCTGTGAACACTAGTATAGCGCCCGGCATACCGTAGAAGCTGCCTACTCCTTACGCACTGTTTGAATCCTCTTTAGGGACTGTAATCTGGTCTGTGAATTCATTTGGGGTAGAAGAATGGAAAGGTTTGAAGCAGTTGGCATAGGGAAAGAACACAATCTGTAGACTCAGGATGAAATTGCAGCCCAGTTAAAGCAACGAGCAGTTTACCAGGCATTGTTGGCCTTTCATTTTCTCTCCATACACAAAAGAAACTAAAGCAATTGAGCATCCAACCGTCGGTGTACTTGGCTGTCTAGTGGAGCTGAGACTATACTCATCTGTGCTCCTAACCCGAGGCCAACCCCCTCTTCCTCTTCCCAGGACGCATGTGAGATCTACACTGAATCTTACCTTCTGTGGAAGCTGCTTCTCGAGGTGAGAGATCATGCGCACAGAGTGGTTCTTCCTGAAGGGCTTCATGGTGCACATGATGGCTCACTGCCACTGACTTTGCCTTAAGATCATCAGGTGTGCATGGCCAGTGACAGCCATTCCATCCTGTGCACCCTGCCCTAGGCAGGCCTGTGTGTGGATGACCTCCCACCAAGGAGCTGCTGGCCGCCTTACATAGTGTTCCTGGTGACCTGTAAAGGTATTTGCTTTTAGGAGTCCCACCCTGAAGAATGCCTACCTTAAGAAGGGATTGAGTTGATCAGGAGTTAAAGACCCTAGAAGCAAGGTGTCCCCCTGGTTATCTTTGTGTCTAAATGTCCAGTTACCAAGGAGGAAGGTGATGTCCCCGGGCAGGAAGTGACACTTGAGGCTCTGTATAGTATTGTGGTGTTGATGAGCTATGGCCACTGCATGATGGAAAAAAAACAAAAGGTAGGCTTTCAAAACTGCTGGGTCCCTGGGATGAAGGATGGATGGCTGCTCTGGGCCTCACGGGTCCAGACCTGTGACACTGAGTGCTCAATTTCGTCTCTTACCATAGGGTTTGCTCACCCTGAGCAGGTGAGCTGCTCTGTGCTCCTCCACCCCTCTCTGAGTTGACTGTCACCCTGTCCTTTCCATCCCAACCACTATGAGCTCAGCCCTTTCTGTGGCTGATTTCCCATCATCCAAATGGCTGCCATCCAAGGTTCAAGCAGGATGAGAGGCAGAGGAGCAGGAGCTTTGGGCTCATGGTTTCAGGGGCTTTAGTCCATGGTCAGTTGGCTCTGAGGCAGGAACCTGAAGGCAGAAGGAAGTTCTTGAAGCTGGGTGACAGAGACAAAGGCAGGACTGGAGAAGCAGGGACTGGGCATCACATAGACTCACTGGCACCACACCTGTATGTTCTCCCCCACATGTTGCAGGTGTTGGTCCAGCACAAGGGCCTTCTGGGAGTTCTCTATAACCTCACAGGACAGGGTTGATGGCCTTCCCTGTCTATCTGCATGTCGCTAGACTGCACCCTTTAAAATTCAGCATTTTAGTGATTTATATCTACCTGTATCTCTGTACTACCTACTATCTGTCCTACACCTGTCAATGGCTATCACATTGTGCACACAATCTCCTGCATAAGTGACACAAAAGACATTCCTCAAGTGGCCTTAAATGACATTCGCAAGTGACTGTAGTTTGGCAGCTGGGTATAGAATTACCAGTTGGACTTTCTTTCCTTCTTTCTTTCTTTCTTTCTTTCTTTCTTTCTTTCTTTCTTTCTTTCTTTCTTTCTTTCTTTCTTCTTTCTTTCTTATTATTTATGTACATGCACACATGCATACAAGTCTTGAATGCAATTTTTGAATCCTAAAAATTCAGTCACCGTTTAGAGATAAAAAATTTGTTAATGCCTTAAAAATATGTTGTGTTTTAAATGTATCTGTTGAACTTTACAAGCTTTAAAGTGTGGCTTTTGTGTTAAAATTATTGAAGTCCTAAGTATTCCTTAATCAGTGAAGGACAACATTTATTTGTTAGCTCAATCAATCGTCTAATTGCTGTTAATGGTATTGGGACATTGGTTCAGCAGGCTTTTATATAGTATTAGTGTTCTTAGATAATACATCTGGGAGAAAAGCACTTTCCTTTCAAATGACAGTTATTTTCTTTTAAAACAACAACTCAAATGGGCCTAGGAAGATCTTAGTACAGAAGAGAAAAGCTCCACCTACTCTGTCTTCTCTCCATAACTACTCACTTAGAAAAGTGCCTTCAAATGCTGAGCTTTCTTTTCTTTTCACTTCATATGCTGATGATAACTCTCACACACCTACATATTTAATGTTTATCTTACACATTGCCTATTAACTCTCTGTGATAAGAAATGAAGGCAGAAATATTTGCACTTGATGGGCCCACCAAGTGGTCCTGGCTGGTCACTTTAACCTCGGGCTGGCAACCCTCTCCCTGAGGCAAGTTGTCACTGCTGTGTTCTGCATGTCTGTCACCAAGTCACCTGCAGGGTCCTACATGGCCTCCTTGTAAAGCAGTTGAAGCATCAGACCATGTATGGGCTGTGCTTCTGCTTTAAGAAGCAACTTTTCTGGAACTTTCTGAACCTCCACTTTAACCTGAGCCTGTTTCTGTGCAAACCACAGGGCCTACCCTGCAGCTCCCTTTATTTCTGGGCCTGGAATTCCCTTCTCTTCCTTCTGCCAAGGCTGCCTCCCATTTCTGAGGGTTATATTTCAAAGCACAGCACTGTTTATTATGGAGTATGTGCTTGTGGCCCTGGGAATGGCACCAAGGGCCTTTCCACTGCACTGCACCCCTTTTAATTTTTTCACTTTGGTTCAAGCTTTTGCTAAATCCCCAGATGTGCCAGACTGGGCTTCAACTCAAGATCCTCCTGCCTCAGCCTCCCATCATGGTGGGATTAAGACCATGTACTGCACACCTACTTCCTGTACCCTGTTAGTAGACGCCTGGGTCATTTCCACTTTAGAATTATTGTCAATAAGGCTGCTATGAACTTTCTGTGGAAAAAAATTTCCAGTTGGATCAATTTTTAGAAGTCAGGGGCTGGGGAGATAGCTCTGTGGCACAAGTGCCTGCCCAGCAAGTGCAAGGTTGTGAGTTCGAACCCCAGTCTTGCCCCCCCAAAAATAATTAGAAGTCAATATATTAAGTCAAATGTGATGAACTTGTAATGTTGCAGCACTGCTGTGTGGCAAGGGAAGCATCTCCTCTGGTTACTCCTGCTCCTCCTCGCCCACATTTAACACTGCCAGTCTTCTCCTTTCTAGCCATTTGGGTAGACATATAGTGGTACCTTGTTGTGGTCTCTATTTGCATTTTCCTGACGATAATGTTGAAAAATTTTCATGTTCTGACTTTCTATCAGTCTATATTCTTTTAAAAGCTATCTGTTGAACATTTTATTTATTTATCTTGATATTAATTTGCAGTAGTTTCTAATATACCACATATGCACAAGATACACATACACAAGTGCTCTACAGATATGCACACATATGTGCACATATAGGATAGATGTTATAACTATGTTAGTACATTTTATATATTCCTATACTGTACATCTACAGTAAATATGGTATCACAGTGGTTTCAGTATATGTATAGTGTGCAAATATATGTCTTAATAATTACAGTGTATGTGTACATAAGGACGCAGTAGTTATTGAAATAGTTATAGAGCACATGCATTATATGTACAATATATACACTATATATTGTAATTTTTACCATTTTTATATTTGTAGCTCTAAAAGAAAATAGATAAAATTCACTCTCTTACCCACTTTTGAGTATTCAGTTCAGCCATGAGTGCTAAGCCGGCTCTTACACAGCCCTAAGACATTTTTCTTTTGCTTCAAACGTCCTTTGGTACATTCAATTCTCTTCCATAGAGCCCGCATCCTCTTTTAGCTCTCTGAATTATATAATCACCTTCTGTTCCTCGCATTGTCTCATTTTCTGTTCTGACTTAGGATCTGCAGCCCCTGATTTCCTTAGCGCCCCC
This sequence comes from Myocastor coypus, assembly GCA_004027025.1. Taxonomy (NCBI): domain Eukaryota; kingdom Metazoa; phylum Chordata; class Mammalia; order Rodentia; family Myocastoridae; genus Myocastor; species Myocastor coypus. The sequence goes on along the minus strand of PVJA010000132.1, from coordinate 53,160 downwards.
ATGGATAATGCTGCCCACGGATAATGGCCACTGCTGGGAATCTGTGGGGCAAGAGAACTTGGCAAACACTTTCGTTGCAGGCGGGGGGCATGGAGAGGGACCTGGCTGCACTGTGCCTGTTAGTACCTGTGGGTCTGTGATGCTGGGCAGTCAGTGCTCCTGGTGATAGGGAGCCTCCAGCACTTGCTGGGTAGGGTCGCATCAGGACTGAGCTCAGGGTCAGGCTAGGCAGTGCTCTGGGGTGTGGCAGGGTGGTCTCCTCGGCATCCAGGGGACTTCCGTGGACCCTGGCCTATTCTCCTGGCGTCTCTCCTTATGGCACCTTCTTGTTCTGCTTCCCAGAGTTGATGCCCTGTTCTCCTGTTTCTGGAGCACAGAGTGCAAAACAACGGGGCCGGGGCACAGTGGAAGAAATTATGCAGCCGGTCTCTTGGCTTCAGGGCCACTGCGATCTTGACTGGCAGGTTCAGCTGCCCATCCTCAGCCACTCACCTGCAGATGCCAGCGCTGGCGTGGCTCACCCTGGTCCCCTGAGGGATTTGTAGGTCTCCCGTGGTTCTCCCGGTCTTGAGAGTGGACACCTTCGGCCCTTTGTCTGGGGTTTCTTCTCTGGTGTGCCCTTGCCTCTGTGCACTTGAGAATCCCCACCTTCCCATATGATGGGAGGAGGAACCACAGACCGAAGGCTGTCACGTCCCTGTACAGCACCCTGCCAACGTCAACTTGCTCTTGTGCCAAGCTCCTTGGGTGAAGTCACCAACCTGTTGCTTGTCCCTGGGCTTCCAAGCATGGGACCAGTGCACCACAAGCATTCTTGATGCACACAGATCTCTGGGCTGGACTTGGCGCCTTGGGGCCTAACTCTGTGGATGGGTGCTCAGCATCAGGGCTGGGCCTCGTGCTTATTTTCCCATTTCTATTCCAGACTGCTGCCAGCTCCTCATAAAGTAGATTGATCCCAGCCCCCTAATATAAGCAGTCTCTCCTGGTGCTTCAGAATAAGTATCTCTACACAGGAGGGAGGCTGTCTGTCCATTATCAGTCCCGAGTGACATCAGGGCTGGTGTACAGTATTTAGAAGATTAATAACAGCTGCTCTTAAAATTATGGCTAGATCACAGACCCCAGGGCCAACATCAAACATAAGGAGTGCTCTACACACACAGTATGCAGGCAACCTCCACATGGACAAGGCCTGGAGAGTGCTGCCCACTTTTGTTGAGAACCTTCTATGGGATGGGCATGTGCCAACCCCTGAGGCGGGCTCAGCCAGCCTGCCTGGTGCTGACGTCATTTTTTCTCAGCTTAGGGAAAAGCTACAAACCCAGGAGGTTTATAAAAAAAAAAAAAAAAAAAAAAAAAAAAAAAAAAAAAAAAAAAAAAAAAAAAAAAAAAAAAAAAAAAAAAACTTAGCTGACTTCTGACAGCCAGCATGTGTGGAAGCCAGGAATCCAAGCAGCTAGAATTCCAGGCGGGACTCTTTCAACTCTCCAAGCTGTTTCCAGTTCTGACCAGCAGGGCATACTCAGAAGCAAGAGCTCACAGAACAGGCAGGAGGAGACAGGCAGCTTACAGGAGTAATCTTGGTCTTCTATTTGGTGGAATGAAGACACGGTCCAGCAATGGCCAGCAGCCACAGCCAGCTGGCACAGGCAGTGGGTCTGGTCAGGCATGGCTCCCCCAGCCCCCGAGAGCAGCTCCACCTGTGCTCCTGAAATGGAGTTAGAGAACCACATACCGTGTCTCTAGTGCAAGCAGAAAGCCCAGTGGTCTGGCCCAGGTCTTTTTGGTCTGGAGCTCACAGGGGAAAGGGAAGGCGGTGGCCATTGCAGGAAAAGTGGCTGGTCCTGAGGGCCGTTGATTTGTTCTGGGGTTACTGACCTTGATAGGCAGCTGGTGAGTGAGACTGTCTCAAACAGTTGAAAGGAATGGAGCTAACGCCTTTGAAAACAGTGAATATTGTGCTATGTAAATTGTATTTCAATCAATACTTTTGTTGTTTTTGAGACAGAATCTTGTCGTATAGTTCATGCTATCTTTGAACTCACTGTGGCACTCAGGATGGCCTCAAACTGGCAGTGATTTTCCTGCTTCAGCCTCCTGAGCACTGGGATTACAGCCAGGATCACCATGCCCAGATTGATAGATCCGTTATGCTCTTAAAGATGCCAATGCTACAGGCCTTGCCTACAAAGGGTTAGAAAGGGCATGGAATACGATGCCCAAGGCCCCCTGAGAGCCTAGCAATGATCTCTACTGCTGTCACCGGGAGGTAAGGCAAAGGGTCCGTCCGGTCAGCCATGGCTCATCTGGCTCAGAGTGACTACCTCGCAGGTGCACATGCGATGTGAAGGTCCAGGGCTCCAGCCCAGCCCTCTGACATACTTGCATTCCTGCCTTCATGGTCTCTGGGACTCACAGGGCCCTGCGTGGCTGACAGGTTATTCTGAGTACAGGCTGGCTTGTTGAGCTGGAGGGCCTTCGTAAACTGTCTTTGCGCCCCCTCTGGTTTCAGGCTGTGTGAATTCTCACTGCCCCGCGTTTCGCTTTGAGCTGGGCTTTCTTGGGAGCTGCGCACTTCACGTGAAATCTGGCCTGAGTTTTTCTGATTCAAAGCTGATACTGTCAGAAACTGCTGAGTGGTGCCTGGCAGGGCCCACATCAAAGGTGCTGGCCTGGGCTCTCAGACCCGGTGGGAGGCCCAGCTGCCCACGGCTTCCTTGGGGCCAGGGTGCAGTCAGCAACTCTTCTCAAGTTTCGCCCTGAGCTGTTCACACCCAGCCTCCTCCCCTCGCGGGTCTGCACTTTGCAGCATGGGCTGAAGCCATAGTGAAGAGCTCTGGCTTGAAGCTGCGGGTGGACACCACAGGGTCCACCCAGCATGTGATAGGCCAATGGGCTTTGCTCTCTAAGCCTGAGTATAGTCCAGGAACATGGGGCAACAAAGACCTCAGGGTTGTTTTTTTTTTTTTTTTTCCTTGTATGGCAAATTGAACCCAGGGCCTTTGCACTGAGCTACATTCTGGCTTTCTTTCTTTCTTTCTTTCTTTCTTTCTTTCTTTCTTTCTTTCTTTCCTTCTTTCTTTCTTTTTTTAAAGTTTTCTAAATCCTAAAGTTCCAGGAGTAAGTTTAAACTCACCCCAACTTGCCTCAGCCTCCCTGGTGCTGGGATCACAGATGTGTGAAAAAACCACCTGGCCTGGCTCCAAAAGTTGTCTTTTGGAAGAAAACTGTACCATTGGGGTTTGCTGTGCTCCTACTTTTCAGAGCAGAGTCTTTATAGGTTTCTTTTTCTCTTTTGTCAAACAGGAAAGGGCACAGAGTACAGGTGGGTGGAAGTATTTCTCTAGAAGTCAGAGACAAAATAGGCCCTGGACACTAGTTCTTTACACCCTGCACCCTGCCCCAGGACTAGCCTATCCAGTCCCTAAGTCACCTTTGATTTGAACCTTGCTTGTACACCAAACCTTAGAAAGGGCTCATACATCCTTACTTCACCTTCACTGAGTTATAGGCCAGTTTCTTTGCTGCAGTCCGGCCGCTTTCCTGAGCATCTGGTCGGGCTGGGCAGCTGGACCCTTCTGGCCGCTGGAGGAGGTGGGGATGGCCTCCCTGTGGGCTCCCAGCTCCCTGAGAGGGCCCACTACTGCCCAGCGTGCTGGCTGCAGAACTCCCTTGGCTTGCACAGCAACTGCTCTGTGAATGGAGCTGCCACTGGGAAGCATGGTGGTGAGCACCAGGGAAGACCCCACAGCAGCTGCGAGCAAGTGATGCATGGAGCAGGCAGGCCAGGCCCAGGGGTGTCCAGGGTGGAGTTGTGAGGTCAGACATGCGCTACCATGAACAGAGCAGTCGTGATGGATGGTGACAGCTGTCCCCTGTGAGCCAACATTTCCACACCCAGCGTGCACACTAAGCATACGCTAAACTCAGCTGCCATATTGCAGGTGAGTCTCTGTCCTGTCCGACCACTACAGCCCTACAACAACAGCTGACAGCAGTGACACCTCAGGATGTACTTGTTTGCTTTCTGTGGTAATTTCTCCTACAGTTCATACTTAAGCCATAGTTTTGCTTCAAGAATGTACCTCATAGAAGGTACAGGACAGGAGTTGGGAACTGAATAGATCGGGAACTAGAACTATCTGTGGAAGTCAAGGGTGTTTACCTGCTTCACCAACATTCACACCTTCTTACTAAGAACTGCAGTTTTTGTGTTTGTTTGTTTGTCTTTTTCCAGATAGTAGTATCCCCCATAAGAGCACCATCTTGGTTGGCAATAAACCAGTTGAGTGATTTAATTGTGACTGACCTGAGGCATATTTCCCCATTTTCCTTTGCAGTGGTGTGGTCACGTGTTATGCTGTGTGTGAGCAGTGGGATTCTGGGAAAACAGAATATATGTAATGCTTTCAAACTCTGCAGCCTCAGAATTCTGTGTGGGCCCCAGATACTAGTGGACCATTGTTCTGTTTAAAGACCAAGAGTGGCCAACTCCCAGAGGCTAGACCTGAAGAAAAGACACACTCAGACACTTAGGGTTGCTTCTCCTTCCTATGATACTCTTGGTAAATTATAGTACTTCACTCAGCCCGTAGTTTATTACTGGAAGAAATGAAATAAAACTCAAATAACAAAAGTTGATGTGCAGGAATGGATGGGCCACTGGGTGGTGAACACAGATGTATGAGATCTGAGTGTCTCCCAAAAATGTCAGCCTTAATAATAATGTGCTATTGTTCTCTTCACTATCCAATCTAGCTGTTATAATTGCTATTTATAATTTTAGTTGATTATATTTTCTTTGTATTTATGAATATTAAGCTAAAGGGGATATTATCAAACTCCAATGTTTCCTAATAATTATTGAAACATTTGTGTGTTTTCCATAATAGTTCATAAAAATAAAGGTAGATTGCATAGTAATTGTTTTCTCATAAAATGCATCAATCTTATCAATTTTTATTTTGTACCTTTATGTGATGCTGCATTCTTCACCATGTGGTATCTTTGGCACAGACAAGAAAACTAAATATTTTTAAGAAATACATTTGACCTTATTAAGTTCTAATGAAAACAGACAGCCTTCTAATTCTTGGGGTTTGTCTGCTGGCAAGGTCAGCTTGGCACTACTGGATCTTAGCGGATGTTTGAACAAGTGTCCAGTGCAAGGGCCTCTCAAGTTTCTTCTCATTTATTCTAATATTCTGCTCCTCCTTTTTTTTTCAATAAAAATCAAGGAACTGGTACATGATCAATTAATAATGAGCTCAAATTGACTGAGCACGTGGTAGTTTCTTGGCTGAGTTTGGCACTTAGTAGGTAGCAAATGTCATAACAGTGCCAACCTCAAAGACACCAGGGGAAGAGTAAGAGCAGGACAGTGCCCCCAGGAGCTCTGGGCAGAGCTTTCAAATGGGAAGATGGCTGTTGAAGCCATTGTAGTCATCTGGACACTTGCAGCAACCGCAGACAGCCCTGGCAGAGGAAACAGAGCCTCAGAGACACGAGCACAGATACCACTGCTGCCCTGCTCGGGGACACATGTGCTCCCCTCTTTCACATGGAAGCCACAGATCCCACTCCCTCTGCCTCTTGGCAACATTTCTCTTCCCCATTCAGTCTTCTGGACAGGCCCAGGTCTGGAAGAGGCTGGGGAAGAGCTGTGTGCATCCCGTGCCACTGGGCATGTGGAAGCCCAGAGGAGGAGGGGAGCCCTTGGCTGGTGGCTGTCCTCTGTCTCCTGATCTGGCCCTTGTACCTGGCCTCCTGTCCCCATATTCCACCACTTCCTTCTCTCAGGTGTGATTTCTGCCTCCACACTGCCATAGATTTTCCATGGTGGTTTTACATCTAAGACTGTAATCTCCCATCTTTAGAGAAAATCTCAAGCTCTTTCTCTCTCCTCTCCGTCTCTGTCTCTGTCTTCCTGTCTCTCGGTGTCTCTCAGTCTCTCTCTCTCTCTCTCTCTCTCTCTCTCTCTCTCTCTCTCTCTCCTATAGCTTGAACCCAGGCTCTTCTCACTGAACGACATCCTTAACCCTTTCTTTTACTTTTTTAACTCGACACAAGACCTTGCTCAGTGGCCCAGCCTGGGTGTCAGCAGGCCTCCTGCCTTAGCTTCCCAGAACATTGGCACTAGAGGCACATGTTGTCATCCCTAGTGGTCTCTGCAAGGCTAAGCTGATTACCCACCTATCATTTCCAAAGGATATTTGTGTTGTATGTGGTGTCTATGTGTGGTGTGCGCACACAGGAAGCTGTGGCCACGCAAAGGCATAACCTGGGAAGTACGGAGCCCCAAACACAACAGATATGCCCTCCTTTGGGGATCTCTCCTTAGGATCTTTACTCATTGCCATAAATGAGACCTGAGCAGAGAAATGAGGAACTGCCTCGAGTCCTGGGTCCCCCATGGGACTCTCCTGAGAGAAGGCTGGTGACACTCTGCCCTACTGCTGGGACAACACAGGTGAGGGTAATAGCTTGAACCATACCAGGGAGATGCAGGGAAGGACAATTCAGGGTTTCAGAGCCTAGAACAAAGAACAATTCGGAAAGTTTTGCAAGTAATGGGAACCCAGGAGAGGTGGCTCAGCAGCTAGAGGGGGAGAGGAGGGAGCGAGCCCCTCCGGGATTCTCTCTTCCCCTTCCCCTTAGCACAGGCTAGCCAGGGAGAAGGAGGAGGTGGCTGCCTCCACTCACTGCCAACTGCAGTGGATTTCCAGTATCAAGTCTGAGGTTGCCTTGCCAACACCTGACACACCGGGGAGATGACACGCCTCTCGAGAGCCACATGGAGATACTTTTTGAAGAGCTCTGCTTTTTGTGATACCTATTTATCATGGACACTTTCGTAAGCTTTTTCAGAATATATGGGGAAAGAAAGGATGAACATTTTAAAGGTAAGTAAATAAATACATTGCAGGTCCTGCAGGACCTCAGCAGGGGCATGGAGACCCTGTTTGTACATCAGGGACCAGGAAGCAGCTCTCGGGGAGGATGGGGACTTCCCCGTACCTCTTAGGGGGCAGAGTGTTGGTGCTGAAGTCCGCTCCATGTTCTTAGCTCCAGGCCTTCAGTGGTGGCCTCTCCTCCTATTATGACCCTGAATTTGTTGCTAGATGATGTTTCCCAAAAGCGGTTGTCACAGGGTACAAACTCAGCCATAGCTCCTAGGGTACAAACTCAGCCATAGCTCCTAGGGAGCTCACCATTGCATTACAGTAATGCCTGCCTGCGGACGCAGACTAGATTTTCTAAATTGTCGGCAGTGGCTGGCTATGATAGATCCCAGCCAGATTACAAGCTTCTGAATTAGCAGGGCCCTGATTCCACGAGGCTGAGCCCAGAAAAAAACCGCTCATCTTCCCAGTGACCGCTTCCTCCTTCACCCCGCCCAGTCCCAGATGCCTTTCCCCCCGACATAAGGGAGACCCCAGTGAGCTCCTTACATGTCACCCACTGAGCCTGCCCCTCAAGCTCCACCCCATGAAAAGTCTATAAAATCGCAGTGTTCCTGTCTCGGGTCGGAGGAGTCCCCACTTGCCCGTGATCCTCCCCGTGTCCTCCTCAGTGGTGGTGAAGGTCCTTCCTTTCCTTTTTCTACCTCTGCTTGTCTGCCACACTGAAAATCCTAATAGTGAGGTTTCTGTCTTATAAACATATTTGTCACAAATTCACCTTTTAATCATTGACAGAAAAAGTTGTACAAACTCGTGTGATATAATATGACATTTCCATTCATGTATCCATTGTCTCCTGACCAAACCAGGGCATTTACTGTACAGATCCCCACAAACGTTTACAAGATTTTATCCTTTAGCAAGTCTTTATTGAGTGTCTAATATATGAAAGTTGGCCTGTTGTAGAATCAGTCAAAATTACTAATTGGTAGGTTTAGCAGATATGAGTTTGTTTTGCAAATGATTCCAAACACTCAAGCTGGCTTGATTTTATTTATTTATATTTATTTATTTATTTGGTATGGGATTTCTCTATATAGCTCAGATTCATAGTGATCCACCTGTCTCAGCCTCCCCAGTGCTGGGATTACAGGTGTGTACTACTATGTCCAGTTTTGGGGCCTGCACAGCATGTGGTACTGGGGATCAAACCTAGGGCCTTGAGCTTAACAGACAGGCATTTAGACTGCTGAGCTACCTCCCAGCCCTGATTTTCCTGATTTTATCATAGTCACACAGGCGTCACCTTGAGCCTCATTGATACTCTATCTACAGCTAGGAAAGTCCACAAACAACCACTAGAGACTCAATAAGCTATGCACCCTTTTTTCTGGTATAGTCCATTGCTATCAAAAAAAGAGAGGTGGGACATACTGAGGTTTTCCTCCTAGGCCAGGCTCAGACCAGGGCCAGCAGTCTTTGACTAAGGCGTCCTATCTTTCTCAGGTCCTGGGCTGTCATTCTTCAGTGGTAATAATTACATGTCTCTCCCATAATTGTTTTGAGGTCTAAGATCCTAATGTTAAAATCCTTAATGCACTACTGGGTTCTCTATGAATTAGGCAAGAGCAAATCTCAGATTTGCTGCAATGATTAAATGAACAGGAGGCTTCGTAAAAAAAGATGCAGTGCCTATTGGAAATTGCTGTATATATTTACTTTTTATCATAGCTATTTCTGTCTGTCTATGTAGGAAGCTGGTTATCTATTTCCCATCTCATTCCAGAAATAATTTAATGTGGTCTATTTAATATTAGTATCTTGTTTTATGATTCATTTTCTAGTCAACGCTATTCAGACATATTATTTTCTAGAAATAATAATTACAGTGATTTCAATATAAAATACAGTGTACGTGTATTGTTGGTTTCCTTTGGAGAGGCTGTCAGCTACTTGTAGGCTTAATTGGTGCCACTGACATGGATTTACAAGGCTGCAAACCTGTAAGGTGTAAAGTCTATGCATCCACAGGCTCATACTTCAAAGGATTTAGAATGGCAAGAAAGTCTACTTTTAAAAAAACAAATCATTGCCAGTTAATATACTACCTTCCCATGAACACTTCCTTCGTGTTTCTGGCTGTAAAAGTTCTCTGCTCGAGGTAGACTTTTCATATTAAATTCTGCTCAGAGTGAATCAATGGAGTGAGGATTACTATGTCAAAAACTACGGAGTTTCCACGAGAAAAAAATTGAGTCATCGTGCTGAAAGGGTTCTTACATGTAATCTGCTCTCCTTGTCTCATCAAAGCAAGGCTGCCTTTCATAATATTCTGAGAGAGCGTGTGTCTGGAGTGGGTTTGGGATGTCCGAGTGACAGGAACCTTCTCTCCTAATGAGGATGATGTGTTCAATGCTGGCCGAGCTTTCACCAGCAGGAAATGTCCAGAGAGGGTGGTTTCATCATTGGAAGGTCCCAAGGTTCACTGATTTCTGTCACCTGAGGCAATTAATTCCTCCAGCTTGGGTTCAAGCTTTCTCAAGTGTCAAATGGAAAGAGCACTGCATTGCTCCAGGAGTGGCTGGAAAAGGGAAAGGGGACAATGACCGTTGACTGCAGGTCCTGTGGAGTGGACGCCTGCAAATGTCACCGTCCTTTCCAGAGGAGTAGACCTTCCTTTTGGCTGGAGTCCCTCTTGGCTCCCACTTTTGTAGATTGGGTTTTTTTTTTTTTTTTTTTTTTTTTTTTTCATAAGGAAATAGGAAGATTAGAGAAACACTAGAACTCCTCTTTCTTCTCATGGCAAAAACTGGGTGGAGTGAGGCAGCTGCTGCCCCACTCAGATGTGAGCGGAGGCCCCACCCTGATAGTCGCTGTCTTTTGGGTCACCTGGGTGCTACAAACGTTGAGGTTTGTCTCTTCTCTTTTCAAATGGAAAACACTTCTAGGTTTCTCGACTCCACCTTTAACTTCGAGATTCCCCGCATAGCTGACCGTTCCAACAGGGTGCCTCTGGGGAAGCGTGTACATAATCATAGTCAGGATCCTGGAGTGACCAGAGCCCCAGCGCTGTTTATCTTCTGGAGGCTGCTCAGGGTCCCCATCCCCTCTCTGGGAACAGCCCATCTGGCCCAGTGTAAAATCAGGCCATGACACTTCCTGGGCTTGTCAAACTCCTTGCTTTAGACGCTGGCTGACTAAGTGTTATCGATTCATAGCGAAATTCACACTCGCCTCCTCTCTCTGGTCCATCAAAGGCTGGGGAACGCTCTGCCATCTGTTCCCAGGCGAGAAGACAGTGCTTGTATGTGTGCTTCAGAACTTGTGGCATTAGGTTTCACATGTGGGCCAAGGGAGTCTCGTGTTCCTGAATGTGAGAGGCATCTTCCTGCTATGGCACTGTATGACAGAGTGAGCCAGCTAAGCCGCAGATCAAGCCTGGAAAGAAGGTCCAGTGTAGGGCAGGGTAGCAAGCTTCTTAGCACTTTCACTGGTAGCAAACAGTTGGCTGCAGCAGGTGGAACATAGGCTCACCACCTCTGCTCTAGGGCCTTGGTGCCTCCACTTACCCACCCCCAGGAAGCTCATGGCAGTCCACAAAGGAGACAGCATGGTGGCTGTGGGTTCCAGCTATGGCCACATATGCAGTCTCTTGGAGTGTACTTCAAGGGTGGGTGCCAGGCCTTCAGTGTAGCTTATCACTGCTGGAGCTAGTGGTGCAGTATGGTCCCCAATGGGAGAGCTGTAAAAGGTAACCAGACCATTTGGTGCCACCCACAGGAAGAGATCAAGGCAACCCCCATGGGAGCAGCTATCCAAGAGGTTAGTTCGAAGTTATCCAAGAGGAGGCTCTTATAAAGTAAGATAGCCCCATGCTTCCTTCCGCATGCACCAGCTTCTCTTCTGCCTTGTGTCAGACATGGGGCAGTATACAAGCATCACCATGAGTCAAGGGTAAGCCAGCAACATGGTCTTCCTATACACCCTCAACTGTAAAGTAAACAGAACTCCTTTTTTCACCAGTTTCCCAGCCTCCGCTACCCTCTTATAGCAGCAGAAGACAAACTAAGATAGGGACCAAATAGGAGGCCCCAGATGAGTTTGTGACCCCTATCAGGATCTCCAGCTTTATGAATGGTGGAGCCATTGCATTCTGAGCCTCTGGCAGGGATGCGATTTCCCACCGTGGGGCCTGCATTCCTCCTCCACTCAGCACAAGTGCCTGCTGTGACTCAGCTCTTCTTAGGTGTTCAACAGTCATTGTTGGACACAGTGTATGAAGGACCCTGCTTTCACCGGCCTGAGCACTTAAAGAAGGGGGAGAATAAATAAGGAATGCATGCTACGCTGTGTAGCAGAATTCATGCATGGATAAAAAAAGCACCACGCTGGTGTCGGGCTGGTGTGTGTGTGTGTGCACAGGTGTTGACTGGTGGCTTGGCCCATGAACTGTGGTAATGGGGCTCTTGGTTTTCTAAAATAAGCTGAAGCTATTTCTAGCCTTTGAACTTCAGACATATGCCAAGTCTGTGTCTCTCAGAGCAATCCCGCCTGCCTCACAGGGTTGCAGAGAGCTGGTGAGCAGGTTGTCTGGAACACATCAGTGTTCAACAACTGTGTGGGCACCTTGCCTCTCCTGTGCCCCTACTGCAGCTGAGGAGCCAGAGACCCAGAGGAGAGGTGGCTTCCCTGAGAGGGAGACATGGGAAGGCCTGGGCTAGAAGATCGGCCTTGGGATATGCAGCATTTCACCTTGGATGCTATAACTCAGCCCATGATGCTTGGTATCTTCCAGATCCCGTGCAGAGGAGCCCTGCTCTGAGAGTCACAGCCCAGACAGCGACCAAAGAACTCAGCACTCAGACTTCTCACAGCCCCTTGATGGTGTGTGATCCATGGGCGGGGCCTTCTGCATCCTGGGCATTTGTCACAGTGAGTCTTGGCAAGGGACAGGGCAGCAGCCGGTTATGAGCACCCACAGGGCCTCAGGTGTGGCAGAAAATATGTGAAGTCATGCATCCACATTCTTGTTCCATGGCACAGTCCCGGTGTCGTGATGCCCTGGAATCCTTGCTCTAGTCTGATGTCCTAGAGCTGCTCATCTTCTCCTGCCCTGCTGAGAAGAACATACACCAAGCAAAGGACAAGGACTGCTACAGGGTGGAGACAAAAAGGGGGGGGAAGGATGCTCGTGGTTCCTGTCATGATTCACCCCACCTCCTTAGAGGAGATGACTGGGGAAAAGTGAGTCTCCACACAGATTTCCTCCTCAGGCCTGTAACTTGAAGGGTGTCTGCCCTCGACAGGTGGGCCAGGACACATCAGTTACTAGAGAAACACATCTAATGACTTGCTGAACCAGTTGGCAACAGCTGCATGTGCAGCAATAAAACGTAGCTGTCTGTGAGAGGGAGAACTGAAGGATCCAGTTGCGGGCCAAGGGCCAGGGGCTCACTGAAGAGTCTGGTGCGATTCTACCTCAAAAAGCCAAAGACCCTCTGTTGCAAAGCTGAAGAGTCAAGCTGGAAACCTGGAAGGACCCAGAGGTGAGCATCCATGGGAAGTGGTGAAGAACAGAGCTTCTCTGAAGAAGCCAAGTGTGGGGGTGGGGGACCCCTTCTTTCTCTTTTTTGTGCTATCCATGCTATAAGCCTCTTGGCTGGTGCCGCCCACCTCTGGGGTGAGTATTCCCTCCCCTGATGGTGGTCTACACATCAGTTACCTACAATCACACCCGGGACTGTGCTCCACTAGTGCTCTACACCAGTGCCAGTGAACCTTCTGGAACTTTCCAAAATAACAGCTTGCTATAGCCACATCTCCACCACCACTGCTCTAGACATTCCTGAGTCCATCCAAATGGACATCACAGTGAAGTGCCACACAGGACCACTGTGTATAGTAGAGGTGGTGACACATGGTCCACCCACCCCTGATTCTCCTTCGTTTTCTGTACACCTCATTGTGTGGCTCCTGGAGTAGAGGACATATGTGGAACAGCAAGACGTGGTGTGGCGGAGACAGGCTCTGCTCAACGTGGGTGGAGTGAGGGAACTGGTGTAAGGCTGGGATGGACAGGGTAGCCAGGGACAGAATGAGGATCTGGGAGACAGGGCCTGGAGGATGAACTGGTTTGGAAGAAATGGCAGGCAGGATATTTTATTCTAAAAACTGAGGGTACCAGCAAAGTGTTTGAAGGAGGAGAGGAAGTGAATGGATTTTGGATTTTCAGCACTGTTCTGTGGATGGCAGGGCAGAGTAGAGTGAGTGTGTGAAGAGATGAAAGAATGACGCGGATCGGAATGAAAGAAGGGCAGCTTGGGTCAGTGGGAGCTTTGGCAGCAGGGACATTTGTACCAGTCTCCACAGGAGCTGACTGTAGTCGCTGAGAGGACCGCAGAGTAACAAGCATTTCCCAAACCCCGGCAACAAAGATTTCTTCGGATGTTGGCTCTGTGCCTCCTGGGAATCCTGTGAAGGTTCCACACCCTGTCTCCCTCACCTGGACATGCTGGTTTTAGGGGAGAGGGACAAGGAAGAAAAAAATGTAGAACTCTAGAAAGTTCACCAGCACACATGCCCTCCACACACAGGTGATTAGGAAGAGCACATCACATGGCCACTGCTGGAGTCACTGTGGCGGAAACCACTAGGTGCCCTCATGCACGGCTCCATGAGGAGGCACAGAAACTGCTCTAAGAGTGTCAGAGCTGTCACATCTGCCTGCCTGCTTCCGGTCTGGGACTGTTCTACAGGAGGCCTCACCTTCGCAGAAGGAAGCCGAGCTCCACGTCCTAGCTAAACTCCAGATTAGAAATCCTTGACATACTACTATTCTTTGTTTTTGTTAGTCCACATTGATAGTGCAACACAGCTGAGTTCCTGGTGTGCAACTGGCACACACCTAGAGTATCTCAGTTCTGTTTATCCTATGCTTTTCTGTCCCTTCTCCAGGCTCTCATCCTTTGATCCCCTTCCTAGTTGAAGAAAGAAAAAAAAAACAAGAGTTTTCTATTTCTTATTGTCTACCTTTTATTTTGCTCCTTATGTATAACACAAGCTTCTCATATAAGAGAAATCGTGATGATCAAGCTGATTTATTTCACTTAATATTATGTTGTCAAGGTACAGCCATCTTCCAACAAATGTCTCAGAATGGGACCATGAGTATCCACGTGTCATCACAATAAGGTATCTTCAAATCTCCTGGGAAAAATGCCTAGAGAGGAATGGCTAAGTCAAACAGATTGTTTGGTTTTACATTTTTGAGATATCTTCTTACTAATTTCAACTAGTTTACATTCTCACAAAGTGGAGAAACCACTAACTGAGTAGGAAAAAACTGCTAGATATTCTTCAGACAGGGGACTAACATGTAGAATATACTAAGACCTCAAAATAAGTAGACCTCATAAAATAAAAGACCCAGTAACACAATAGACAAGAGAAATGGGTAGACACTTCTTAAAAGGAGCACAAATAGCTAATAAAGAAATGCTTGCCATTACTAGCACTTAGAGGAAAGCAAATTAAAACAACTCTGAGGTTCCATCTCCAGAATGGCCAGCATCAAGAAACCCAATTTAAAAATAAGAATGCTGGTGAGCCTTCCAGAGAAAGGGTCTCAGACCTCTGGACACCAAGTTTAGAGACAGCTCCTCGAAACTGGCAGTGCCATGGAGTAAAAATGAAATGAGTTACAACCTCCCCACCGCACCCAAGTCCAAAGGCTCAGGGGCATAGTGCAGCCAGGCAAGGAAGAGAGCGTCCCTTCTTAGCAACACTGGACTCCTCCGAGGCAGGTTCTGAGAGGATACTTTGCCACGGGGGTTGGAATCACATTTGAAGAGGTCCAAGTTCCCCTTCCCGTGAGGAGCCTACAGCCATCACTGTCCACTGCTCTTGGGGGACATGGGTAGTTTGGAAGTGTGGAGGGAAGCATTGTACTTCCTTTGTTTTTTGGTGTAGGATGCTCTGGACAGGTTTGGACCATTTCTGAGGACATTCTGTGTGCATCTGTGTGTGCTGGAGGCCCTGTCCACATGTCCACGTGTGCTAGAGGCCCTTTGCGTGTGTCCACGCGTGCCAGAGGCCCTCTGTGTGTGTCTGTGCATGCCTGAGGTCCTCTGTGCACGTCCCTGTGCTCTTGAGGCCCTGCGAGTGTGTCCGTGTATACCAGAGACCCTCTGTGTGCACCCGTACGTGCCAGAGGTCCTATACACACGTCTGTGCATGCCAAAGGCCCTCTCTTTTCCTACCCTCAGGCGCATTCTGCTTTATGATTCTCACCCCATCTTAGGATAGTGCTCTGACTCTGAGCTTCCCTTCAGTAATTGCCAGTGGGTGACGGAGGAGATTGGGTGATGCAAGGAATTGAACCTGGAGTAGAAGAGACACATGTCCAAGGTCCACACTGGCAAGCCCCTGGGCCCTGTTCCTCCAGCTTCCATCTGTCTCTGCTATGGCTGATGCCATCTCACTCCTTTCTCTGAGGTATTTCCCACAGCCAGACAGAAGGCAGCCATCTACCCAATCTTCTGTGCAGTATACATTAAGGGCTCTGACAGGGCAATCATTCTGTGGCCTGTGACCACCTTAGAGGCTGGGCAAGAGATCCAGGAGGACACGTAGCTTGAACAAGATTTTAGCTGCTGTTATATAAGTCACTCAGATCTGGGCATGTTTGTTACTATGTAGTAGCCTAGGTTTTCTGACTGATACAGTAGAGGACAAGAACTCTTCTTTCCTCTGTGCTAAATCTCATCTTCCAGTTCTGCTCCTTAAAGTCACCTTGGTCTAAAGCTCTCTGGTGGCAGGAGAAGAAAATAACATCCCGGCAAGGGCATCTGCTACTTGAAGCAAGTGCACTCCAGAGCACACTGACATGTGCTCCAAGGCCTGTACTTCTTGCCACGCTACAACTAAAACAAGAACATATTTTTTGAAATCTAATAGACATAGTCACATGCTTGATATCACATTCAATATTCAAAATTACACAAATGGTTGCAACCTCAGCTACTCTGTCCCAATTAAAATTAAACTATTTGTAAGACATGCATATTTATACAATCATCCCCTCTGACTAGACGTAGTCATGTGCACAGACACCGAAGCTAAATCGCACACTGTCTGAACAAAACACAGGCAAGGGGAGGCTGGGTTGTGGCTGGGAGCTGGGGACATGGCCTCCATGAGCCAGGCAGTTAATTTAAAGTTTCAAAAATGGATCCTCAACAGTCAATATATGGCAGCTTTAATAAGCTGACATTTTCCTGCCGTCTCTGCCTAGCAAGCTTGCCCAACTTTGACTGGACCTGTTGCAGGTTGATACGATTACCATTGTGGGCAGCCTCTGGCGTTATTTAAAAAAGTGAATCCCTAATCCCTGCTTAATTTTATGAACTGTCAAAATGATTCTAAATATCTGCTCTGTTTGCATTTTCACCTCGGGACGGGAGTCCAGAGGTACAGATCGGGTGTACAGTGGTGGACCGGAGACAATTTTCATCTCTTAATGCCTGTCGCATGAGAGCCTGAATTTGTAATAATCACCAGATTATCTCTGAAGATCACTCCGCTGTACCTGCAAAATGGTTCTGCAGGAAAAGGCAAAAGATACGGGCAAGTAATTGATGGAAGGCAGGAGATGGTGGCTCTTCTAATCCCCGATGAAAAAGAATGCATGTGCGCACACCAAGACAAACGTTGGTAATTTCTGCTAAATGCTGTTGGAGCGTGGGGTGGCAGGAAGCCGCTCCAGAATCACAGATGGCGTTCTGTCCTTGCCGGGGACCAGCACAGAGGGCCATTCTGAAAACAAGTCCAGAACTTGTTTTGGCAGAACTCCAGCCCAAGAGAAGTGGACAGGTGCCTGCTCCTTGGGAAGATGTGGCACTGGACAGTGCAGGGAATGTCAGGAGCATCACTCAGGATGCGACTATTTCTCTCTTCCTCTCTCTTGCCTTCCTGGCTACAAGGGGCCCGGGGACAGGGAAGACACCAGGTTAGGGCCCCAGTGCACTTGGAGGCGATGGTGTGAGTTGGCAAGTGGTGCTGTGTCCCTCTCCAGATTCTGTCCCTGCACTTGGAAATTGAGGGAACAGACAGCAGTCTGACCCTGGCAGCAAAGGACAGTCGCAGAGGGGCTCTCTGCTGGGACTGTAGTTTTCAGTCCCTGGATCTCTCATCCCTGGCTAGTCAGTGCGCAGAGCCTGCAGGGCAGTGTGACCCTGGCTTCTGCACGACTTTTCTTTGGTGTAGTGAAGGGAGATGCTTTAGTACACAGCAAAGCCAGAAAAGGCAGGTCTGGGAGGACCGTGTCTTCCCAAAAAAACCCAAAACAGTGGTTTCTGAGTGTCTACATAATTGTAGAACTGGGAAGGCACCATGAAATCATGCCTTCCTTCGAGGCTCAAGCGATGGACATTTATAGAGCCAGGCTGTTCCAGAAACTTGAGGGTTCATTAACACCGGCACCCTGTTTCCCTGGCTCAGGAGCGCCCACATAAATTTTCTTCTGTCAGTTGCAAGTGCTAGGAATGGGGTTTGAAGTGCAACGGTCCTCTGCGAGGACTGAGCAAGAGGGAGCTGATATGCACAGGCTACACTTTCTACACTTGTAAAAATTACAAGAAATTCCAGACCACGCTGGACCTTCTGTATTGGGTGTCTCCAAGAAAATGTCAGTCCGTTCACAACACCATGAGCTTGACATGGCCCAGGTCATCCCCTTCTTGGGATGTCTTGGGGTGGCCATCTGTCGAGGACGCAGGGAACCGTGGAGTCTCTAGGCTGAGGGAGGACCCAGACTCCAGCCAGGCCCATCGGCGGTGCAGGGGCCCTTGCTGCTGGCAACTTCTGGGTATTCATAGATTCCCCTAAGTTTGTGGTGAAATCTTCTTAAGTCTGGTAAAACTGACCCCAAACAGTCAGAAATTGGGAGTTTTCTGAGAAAATTGACAAGATGAGAGTGCTATACTTTATATTTTAATACCATGCATTTAAACTAATTGCCTTTCTATGATGCAATTGTATACAAGGAAGAATTTTCTTTTTCTTTTTTTTTTTGGCCTTTTTTGAGATAGGGTCTTGCTGTACAGTTCAGGCTGGCCTTGAGCTCAGTTTTGTAGCCCAGGCTGGTCTCGAACTCTCACAGATCCTCCTGCCTCAGCCTCCCGAGTGCTGGGATTACAGGCGTGCACCACCATGCCCGGCTCACAAGGAAGAATTTTCTATAGCTTCACCACCAGTGCAAATTTGTAATCATTTTAAGGGCGAGCTGGTACCTAAGAGTGAGTCCTTGGCACAGTTTTAAAACATCGTAGTTTAAAAAGTGCTTTTAATACACTGCATGTCATACTGACAGTATGGCTTAATATTGTCATGTTAATAAAATAAATAACATCATGACTATGTCATCATTTAAAAATATCAACTATTCCACACATACTATAGGAAGAAAGGAGGAACTTGCCACTCTAAACAAGATACTAAAGGCCAGGGAAATAGCTCAGTAGTAGGTGTTTGCTTGGGAAGTGCAGGGTCCTAAGTTCAATTCCTGGTTAAATAAATAAATAAATAAATAAATAAATAAATAAATAAAGTAGATACCACATGGGTGCCTTGCAGAAGCTTATTTCATTCTGTACCTAAGAGCTAGTTTTATTATTCATATGATAGTTAAGAGAATGAAGTTCAGAGAGAGAAACGAGAAGCTGAATTCAAGTTACACACTCCGTAAGCAATTCGGACAGAGCTCAGATCCAGCTACCTCAAGGTCAACTGAAATAACACTCGGCAGAACCTAACCATGGCCATTTTCTCCACATGTCACTCACAAATCATACAACTCTCTCTTTCAGGTCCCAACCTTTGCAAAAACTCACCTCTCTCTTAGCAATCGCTACTTTTTTTTTTTTTTTTTTAACGTATTTAGTACAAGATCTACACGGTCTCACTACGCAGATCAGACTCACAGTAACCCTCCTGTTTTCAGCCTCCCAAGCGTTGGGATTATAAGCACACACCCCTACGCCCAGTTTCAATAGCAGTATCAGTGTACCCCAGGGGCCGGGCTGGCATGACACACCAGGGAACAAACTCCAGGCCCCTACATCTTGCTCAGCAGGCACTTTAATCCTCTGAGCTGAGTGTCCCTTCAAGGGCTACTTTGTTACTTCCACATTTACTTGGCACACGGAAAATGCTCACCTTGTATGAAACCCAGAAAGGAGAAATGAAAACTTAAGACAATGTGGAAACAGAGAGGAGGAGGGACTCACTAGGGAGCCAGCCTCTCCTTCCCAAGGAGGCACCTTCTACCTCATTAGTGGGAGACACACACATGCATCTCACACCGTGGGAGACCAGGCAAGCACATGGGCTTGTTAATCGTGAAATATTGATTGTGGACTGAAACTACCAAGCAGGTTCCATGACACAAGGGTTTGTTTTGTTGGCCCAGAGTGTTAAGCAGAGCAACATGGCAGCCGTGTTAACCTTCATCTCCTCCTCCTTTTGTTAGTAGGTTAGAGCTCACACCATTCATGTATCCTTGGGTTTATGAATTATTAATCAAAGGAGCTAAAAAGTCAATCCAATCTGGTTAGATACAGTAGTTCTTGTGGCTTCCAAACTTTTAAATAATGAATGGCCTCATCCCTGCCCCAGTGGATGCCAAGCAAGGAGAATGTCTGGAGTCAAAATCCCACTCAGTCATGGGAACCACGAAGTCAAAAATGTAGTAATAGTTAACAATCGCAATTCCAGGCTGTTATGTCATCACCAGGGCCCTCTAGAGAGAGCACTTCAGACCCGGAAAGAGAGGAGTCTTGGCAGGGCTTTCTGGGATCAAGTATTTCCAGAAGCAAAGTGCTAGAATGTTTGAGTTGATGGAGGCTAAGAATCCGTCCACACAGCATGTTAGAAGTGAAATATGTGTGCGTTGAGTATTCCTAATTATTGAGAAGAAAGTAGCACCTTGAAGTGTTCCTCCTACTGCAAGTGTATCCTGATGTGCATCTGGTCATGCCTGGGAAGGCAAGGACAGCTGCACAAGGAAAGGTAGAGGTGGATGGTTTGCCCAGACTGCAAGGGCTGTGAACAGGAAATGCAGGGCAGACAGGAAATGGTCGCACGTTAATGGTGGAAAAAGTCCAATTCAGAAACAAGGGCTCCTGCCAGGAAGGAGACAGAAAAATGCTGGTTGGAGGTACAAGTGAGACTGAAGAAGTGGCATCGCCATGTATGGGTGTGTGGCCCGCGGCAGAGGAGAACCAGGAGCTGAGCAAAACTGGCTGGCCAGCACTCCACCAGGTATCTCAGAGGTTGGCTGGGCGATGTTTTTTTTTTTTTTTTTTTAAGATGGGCACACAAAAGATTAGAACCGGGGCTGACTGACTGAGGCGGGGCCTATTTCCAAGTGCCTGTGCTCCTGACACTATGTCCCTGGGAAGGCAAGACAAGTACATGCTTCCATTCAGAAAACTTTAGTTCGCTCTGACATCCCAGTTCATGATGAAGCCCTAAGTTTCAAAGGGGTGGTGGTCTCCAGTGCTAGGAAACACAAGCTGTCCTGGCAGGTTGATTCTAGGGATTTACAGATTTGGCACAGAGACGGGGCAGTTCTGGGAAGAAGTCTGAGCAAGGACAGGAGGGAAGCAGGAAGCAGAGCTTACCTTTACTGTATGTTAGACTTTTTGCTAACAGTACCATTGAGTGCTCTTGGATGAAGTGCGCCCAGTCATGCATAGATTGATGACAAGCAGGTATAGCCAGGTGCTGTTTGCCTTCCCTGTAGCCAGGCTGTCATATGAAATGCAAGTCACCCAACGACCCTGACTTTCAAACCGGCAACCTCGCTTTGAGAACCCATACATCCCAAGTATTTTGTGAAAAAACAAAGAGCAAAAGAAGCAAAAACAACAAGAACAAAAGGCCATGTTACAGAATTTTCTGAAGCCCTAATTTCAGGAGGCGCTGTGCATGTCTCCCTTGGAGCCTTACTCTAATTCCAAGCACAAATGCAAAGATACCGTCATGCTGTGAAATTTTTCTGAGTGGCAAAAAACCCTGAGTGTTTTACATATAAATAACTCTGAGGTGTAAAATATTTGTTTTCCCGAATTCCTTGCTTCCTTTGCTATCTCCCTGCTATGCACCTTCTCCCCTCCCTTCCCTCCCTCCTCTCCCTTCTTTCCCCGTTCTCCTCCCTCCCTCCCCCTTTCCTCCCTCTCACTTCCCTCCCTCCCTCCTTTCCTCCTTCCTGTCTGCCTGCCTTCCTTTCATCCTTCCTTTCTTCCCCTCTCCTTCCCTCTCTTCTTTCCTTCCTCCTTCTTCCATTCCTCTTCCCCTCTCTCCCACCCTTTCTCTATTCTTCCCTCTTTTCCTTCTAGTTTTCTGGGCAAATACTTCTTGATTTCTTCAATGATGAAGGAATATCACTGAATCAGATGCAGATCTTTTCCTGGAAAAACTCCCTGTCTCCAAAAGAAGTTTGTGTGTGGTGGGCTTTTTAATACATCTTCAAATACAGTGGGGCAAGAGCGTTCGCTCCGACGTGAACTACCCTGTTAGACCTGCCATGGTGGGGTCCGCCCATGTGCATGTATTTCTTGTCATTGCTCCTTGAGCAGCGTAGTGTAGCTACCGGAAGAGCACTCACATTGTGGTAGGTATTACTGCGTAAGTCATGTGGAGATTCCTTGAAGTATGTGCGAATGTGCGCAGGATGTGTGCAAGTGCTGCACCACGCTATTTTATATAAAGAACTTGAGATGTTCCTGGCACGAGTCCCCTTCGATGCCGAGAGGATTTTAGGCTCCTGGCTCAGGAGGGAGCGGACTCTTGCACAGAATCTCTATCCTCACCACACCCCAACATCAGATGCATGGAAAATGGCTTGCTTCTGCCACAGGAGAAAGGTTGCCCTGGTTACAGTATCCCAGGGTCCTGCTTGCTTTCCTGGTGACAAGCATGTGTCTTGGGGTGGGACACAGCTGGAAGAGCCCCGTGGTAGGCACCAGCCTGATGAGGATAAATGCCCAATCTGTGGCCCGTTTTGAGGATGAGAAGGACCAGCTGCATGTGCGTGCGCAAGTGGTCTTTGCTTTCTCTTCTTTTGCCTTGGCTTTGCTTTCATCTGTCGCAGAGCCCAGACTCCTTCACGTACCAACGTTTCCCTCTATTGACATCTGCGGCGCGGCTGCCAGAGCGGCCTCTGCCCCGCCCCCTTCCTTTCGGGGCTCTGACCGCAGGGGATGAGCTCAGGCCCGCTGCCACTCTCTCTCGGCAGGGCACTTCCTCCCCGGATCCATCGGCAGCAAGTTGTTTATCTCTCACAAGGATAGTCAGAAAGATCCCTATCGGTGAGCCTCTATCTGCCCGGGCCCAGATGGCTGCCTCCCTGGCAGCCTCTTCACCGCCCCGCTTCGTCCTACCTTCCAGAAGTCTCCTTCTTCCTGTCCCCCAACCCTCCTCCTCACATTTTGCCCACGATTAGTGGAGGCACCGCAGGGCGGAACACGTGGCCGCCGTGCTGTGCCCTGAGCCTTGGCACAGCCGGGAAAGATGCTCCTTCCAGATCTGCACAGGACTGCTTACATATAGATTTCTGCAACCCACAGGAAGGGACAGGAGGGGAGGTCACAAGGCCCCGAGATGGCAGTCAGAGAAGCAGCTCGGAGGATGGAGAGGGAAGGGGACCAGGCTCTCTGCCTCATGGGGACCCTGATCACATAGAGGTTGAGAGACTTGAGTGCAATTTTTAATTTTATTTTTTATTAATTGAAACTTAAAATAACTGCATGTGACAAGTATGTCACAATATAAACAGCACAGTTCCAGAGCGTGCTGTCAGGTACCTGTGCAGAGTGCTCTCCTGTGGGCTGACACAGTTGTTCTGCCCTGAGCCCCATTCATGCTGTGCAGGGTCCCTGGCTGTTTGCAGGAAATTCATGCATTCGGTTTCCCAGACCTCCATGCGTACTGAATCACCCTTGCGCTGCCTTCTTCAGTGGGTGGGAGAATGGGATGATAATGTGGGTTTAGGGGGAGCACCCTGGAGGTGCCTTCTTGAGGCCTCAGCACACTCCTCCTCTGGAAACCCCCTTGCCATTGTTCAGGATATTGGTTCACAGGAAAAACTCTGGACAAATGCAGGCCACGGCCCGAGTGACCCAAGATGTTTCCCGCAGTTTTTTCATTGTGCCTAAAGAGCTGGCGTGGTAACAGAAAGCGCGCTTGGGCCTCTGAACAGGCTGAGTTTCAGTCCCAAATCACTGGGTGACTTTGGGCAGGTGACACACCTCTCTCTGTCCCCTTCCTCCTTTGTACAGTCGGAGTTCGGTGCTCCTGGCATCCAAGCTGTCAGCAGCAATGGCAGGCCGTGCTGTCTTAGAAGTGAGGCGTACAGTGCCCAGGTACCTGCTAAATACCACTCCCTGCCTGGAAAATGCCACTGACTGCCATGAAACATTTAGGAGGAGTGGTAGCCTTTGAATGCCTGGGGAGGGCTTCTGAGAGCGTTACAAAGAGAAGTTTGGCAGGGCTGACTCCAGCTCTTATGGAGTGCAGAGAGGCTTCGGCTGTTTCCCAGCCCCTGTCGAATGCCGTGACATTTCTAGACTTAAGTCAGTCTTCTCCACTGGGTTTATTTACACCCAGAAAAGCAAAGTTTCCGGCTTTTAAGGAAAGAGGCTTTTAAAATCATATTTAAAAGACCTCAAAAGGTTTCCTAGACATCAAACGGCCCTCAAAATAATATTTTGATGATTAAATTGTAAATAAATCAAGACCATGTGGACACATTTTCAATCAAAACAAGCGTGGCTTTTGAACGCTGGGGACAGGGCAGAGGACGTGGTGTCGTGCACTGAAAGTTTCACTGAGTGCGGAACATGTGAAGAATGCTTTGTGGTGTGGAGCAGTAGTCAGATGGAGGGGTGTACCCTGCCCTGCTTTAGATGTTACCACCAAACCCCTTCTAGCCAGGAAGGGGGTTTTCAGCTGTCTTGGGCCTTCTTTAGAGTGGCTGTGATACCCTGCCTTAATGGTAGCAATGAAGCCCCTGAAGGCCGGCTCCCTCTCCTGCAGGGCGGGGAGCACAGGCCTCCACCCAAAGGGACTGAAAATCAGTTCTTTGCACAGGCAGGGAGGTCAAGTGACCTGGTTGCTTCCCCATCAACAGGCAGAAGGACTTGATCCTCAGGCTGCAGCTGAGAGCAGCTCTGCAGGGTCCAGGATGGCCCCAGGTAGGGGCAGTGCAGTCAGGGAACCAAGCACAGGTGCCCAGGCAGGTGCTCACACACTCACACTCACAGACACACACGGAGGAGGAAGTGGATCTGGGGGCTCGTGATCATGCTGAGGCAAACGCACTCTGTCCAGCCTTCTGGCCTCTGGCCTGATTTTCCCTCTCTCTGAGGGATTCGAGCTAACAAGGCAGAGTGCGTAGGAGGGAGCTGCTTCCCTGGTCTCTACTCCACGACTGCCGTTTCTCCCTCCCCTCCCCTACTAGCTCCATCCTCTTCTCACTCCTGTTCCCCCCTCTTTCTTTTTTCCCCAGCCTAAACCCTTTCCCTCCCCAGCACACTGCATCCTTTCACGGGAACCCCCAGTGAATCCCCCTGGCAGAAGAAGGGATAGTCCTAGTGAGACTGCAGATGAGGAGCCCATCTGTGACTGGGCGACCCCTGATGCCCACTGGTCAGAACTTCACCAGGGAGAGGATGTGAGATCTGGGCTGCCCTGGGCCGGCTGTGCACCCCCACCTCAGCAGCTGGTGGGGAACCGGCCTATAGCGGTCCTTTCCTGAGAGGAGCTTCAGGGTTGACCCTGAGCTTCTGCAGACAGACACCGTGGGGCCACTTGGTGGAATCGGCACTCTGTGAGATTCACTAAGTGAGCAGAGGGCCTCCCTGAGGATCGCCAGCTGCTGGCTGTCCCTGCGCTGTGCAACATTGGCATTTCTCCTCTGGGGCTCCTCAGTGCGGCCACCACTGGCAGCTGCTGGGTCTAGCCTGACACTTGCAGCACCTGTAAACCAGGAGGAAGGGCTAGAGACTGTGGGTGGGAGCCTTTGAAGCCCCAGAGGCTGGGCTCTGAGAAGGCCTGGCAGCCCCTAACTCCAGATGACACCGTGGGGGCAGTGGCTGCATGGAGGAATGGGAGGATGAAGGCAGCCCAGTGGCAGGTACTAACGAGCAGTACTTATGTCAGGGTGGGTGCTGTGCTAAGCTCTTCCCACCTCTCTACATTGTCCAGAGAACACATGCCTTGGGTAATAGCAACTCCATTTCTCAGATGACGGAAGTGAGACTCAGTAGGGTTTACTGAGTAGAGGAGGCAGAGGAGGCTGTGTAGAGCTTGGATACTGAGAACCAGCATCTACATAGGCATCAAGGAAGCTGCTTGGTGTAAGAGCCAGGGGAGAGGAACCATACCCAAAGAGCCTGCCATCTCTGAAGCCTCAGAGATGTTTTTGTTCAAATGGATGCCATTAAGCTTAGTGTGAAGCCACACACAGCAGCCCCGCCCAACCAACAGAGTGATCAGCAGGTGCATAGGAAGGAATTCTCAACCTGCAGCCCCCTGCACTTCCAGCAGAACTCAGACCCCGTGCACAAAAGCCCCAACCAGCCAACCAGTGGGCACGCAGGAAGGACCTCTCCTCCTGTAGGCACCGGCCCCACCACCGGAACTCAGCCCCCACCTTCAGCAACCCTGACAGTCTGACAGACTGACTAGTGGATGCACAGGAAGGACCTCTCAGTCTGTGACCCCTGCTGTTCCACCGGAACTCAGTGCCTGCCCTCAGCAGTCCCAACTGACTGACCAAGCAGCAGTGCACAGGTGGGACCTCTTGGCCTGAACCCCCACACAGCCACTGGGAACTCCTCTCCCACAGTTCGTGACTGGTGGGCACATAGGCAGGAACACTAAACCTGCACCCTTGTGCCACCAGAATTTATAACTTGCACAGAACAAAGCTCTGGCGTCTGCTATGGAGCCACGCAGCAAAATTCCCTGCAGAGAGGCTGGGGGTCAGACCTGACCAGTTAACCCAGGAGCTGAGTATCTTGTCAGAGGAGCACAGCAGGCTCTCCTCCAAAAGCTGCAGCAGGAAGAAGCTGAGCACAGCAGCCAGACATGGCCAGGCACATCTGGAGAAGATCAAACTTGATAGATCTGGACCCAAATTTCAGTAGTCACTAATGGTATAACTGCACTGAAGTGCTGCACCAAAGGTTAGAGATCACTGTTATACAGAATGATACAGACAAGGAGCACAAGGCAATCTCAGGTCCTGAGCCCACCTACCACAAATACAGGAGATGCTACCATACAAGAAAATGGGAACCATGCAGCTGCAATGTCTGAATTAGTAGCATCTGAAGTAAACAAACAAATGCAGAAAAATATAGAGGAACTCAGATTGGAGATAACCTCTGAAGTAAAAAAAGAAATCTTTGAATTACCATAGTATGAAGCAAAAAAAAAAAAAAAAAAAAAAAAAAAAAAAAAAAAAAAAAAAAAAAAAAAAAAAAAAAA
>PVJA010000132.1:0-26604 GCA_004027025.1 Myocastor coypus | reverse complement strand
AAAAATAATATTTGAAGTAAAAAAGACACCTATAAATTAATAGCATCTGATGTAAAGGAACAACTCCAGGAAGGTAGAGAGGAAATGAGAACAGAAATAATCTCTAAAGCAGAAAGAGCAAGGACAAGTATAATAAAAGACTTAATAAATGTCTCTAAAGAAGGCATTGATAAAAAATTAGAAGAGAATAGAAAAATGATGGGATCCTTGAATGAGCGATATAGGAAAGAAATAGAGCACATGAAACAGTTTCAAAGAGATATATAAGAAAATAAAATCTCAGTCACAAGCTGGCAACACTGTATAAACAAAAGTGAACATAGAGTTTCAGATCTTGAAGACAACATTGCAGCTAGTGAAAAGGTAAGAAAGGATTTCTTAAAAAGTAGCAGGATACAAGAAAAAATAATTCAACATCTGCAAGATAATACAAAAATGAACAACATGAGATTAATAGGAATCAATGAGAAAGAAGGAGTTAATACAAATGATATAAAAATAATATAGGGCCGGGCCTGGTGGCGCACACCTGTAATCCCAGCACTCGGGAGGCTGAGGCAGGAGGATCGGTGCGAGTTCGAGACCAGCCTGGGCTACAAAAGTGAGCTCAAGGCCAGCCTGAACTGCATAGCGAGACCCTGTCTCAAACAAGACAAAAAAATAAAAAAATAAAAAAATAAAAAAAAAATAATATAGGCAGAAGCAATAGCAGAAAGCTTCCAAAATATGAGAAAACAATTGGACATTCAGGTAACTGAAGGGTTCAGAACTCCAAATAACATCAACCTGACTAAAAACACACCCAGACATGTAACAGTCAAGATCCCAGAAATCCAGCAGAAGAGTAATATAACAAAAGCCACTAGAGAAAATAAACAGATCACATTTAAAGGAAAACTAACCAGAATAATGACAGATTTTTCTTCACAAACCATGAAATCAAGCAAAGCACAGAACAGAGTGCTTCAAGTCCTCCATAAAAACAAATTCCAACACAGACTGCTATACTCTGCAAAACTCTCTTTCAAGTATCAGGGAGAAGTGAAATACTTCCACAACAAGGAACAACTCAAGAATTTCATGATATTGAAGTCAACACTACACAGACTACTAAAAAATACTTTAGAGAGGGAGCAAAGCAACCCGAACTCTACAAATGAGACAAGAAAGAAATCAACAAATAGGGCCAACAATTAACCGGGGGAAAAAGGAGTAAATAGTAGTAAGTAAAAGACTTGTCAATCATAAGTCAATACATTTCAACTATAAACATCAATATAAGTGGACTCAATTCTCCAATTAAAAAAATAGACTAGCAAAGTGGATAAGGAAGCAAACACAGTTAACTCACAAAGAAACTCACAGGCTAAAACTTAAAGAATGGAAAACAGTACTACATGCACCAGCACCTCAAAAAAAGCAGGGGTAGCAATCTTGTTTGCAGACGATCTAAATTTCAAACCAAAATTGATCAAACAAAATAAAGAAGGCCACTACATACTGGTAAGGGGAAAATTCAAGAGGAAGAGGTAACACTCATAAATATGTATGCACCCAACACAGGAGCACCAAGTTATATAAGACAAATCTTAATGGATATGAAAAATCTGATATCCAATAGTGCAATCTTAACAGGAGACCTTAACACTCCTTTATCCCCAAAAGATAGGTCAGGCAGGCAAGCAACTAGCAAACAAGTAGCAGAACAGAAACAGATCTTAGAACAACTGGACTAAGTGGTCATACACAGAGGGTTTCAACAAATCACTTCTGAATACACATTTTTTTCAGCTGCACACAGGATATTTTCCAAAATATACCACGTACTAGTGCATAGGCCATTGTTAAGTATATGCAAGAAAACAGAAATTATTCCATGATATCATCGGACCACAGTGCAATGAAAGTGGAAATAAATGACAAGAGAAATCACAAGAACACCTAAAATATATAGAAGTTAAACAACACCCTTCTCAGCAACTAGTGGATTACAAATGAAATTAAACAGTATTTATAATTTAATGAAAATTCAAACACAACCTATTGGAATTTATGGGATGCAGTGAAAGCACTTCTTAAAGGGAAATTTACAGCCCTGAAATTACACATTAAGAACACAGAATGGGACCAAATAAATACTCTCATGCAGCACCTAAACCAACTAGAATAGGAAGAGCAAATGAAGCCCAAAGCTCAAAGATGGAAGGAAATTAAAAAGATTAGAGCAGAAATTAATTCAATTGAGACAGAGAAAATACCAAGAATGAATGAATCAAAAATCTGGTTCTTTGAAAGATTAGATAAAATTGATAAGCTCCTAGCTATCCTCATCAAAAAGAGGAAAGAAAAAACTAAAATTCAAGCAATAAGGAATGAAAAGGGTGAAATTACCACAGACCCAGCAGAGATTCAGAAGATCATAAATAGCTACTTTAAGAATCTTTACTCCTACAGAATTGAAGACACAGATGAAATGCGCAGATTCCTGGAAAGGTATCAACTACCAAAACTGAATCAAGAAGATATAGGAATTCTTAACAATCCAATAGCAGCCAATGAAATACAAAATGTAATAAAAAGTCTACCGCCAAAGAAAAGTCCAGGTCCTGATGGATTCACCTCAGAATTGTAAAAGAAATTTTAGAAGACATTATCCACTGGGATAATGTCACACCTCCAACTCTTCAGTGAAATTGATAAGTAAGTGATCCTCCCAAAATCATTCCTAGAGGCAAGTATTACACTGATACCAAAACCAGAGAGAGATGCAACTAAAAAAGAGAACAACAGGCCAATTTCTCTCATGAATATAAGTGCAAAAATCCTCAATAATATCCTCACCAATAGAATACAGCAAATCATCAGGAAGATTATGCACCAGGAACAGGTAGGATTCTTCCCACAAATGCAAGGATGCTTTAATATATGCAAATCTATAAATATAACACACTACATCAGTAGAGACAAAACCAAAAATTACATGATCATCTCAATTGAAAAATCCAATCCAGAAATGGGCATCTAAGTTGAACACACACTTCTTAGAGAAAGAAATTCAGCAAGCATAAATACATGAAAAAATGCACCACATCACTAGCCATTCGTGAAATGTAAATCAAGACAACTAAGATATCATCTCACCCCAGAAAGAATAGCCATCATAAAGAAATCAACGAACAACAAATGTTGGAGAGGCTGTGGGGAAAAGGAACCCTTCTCTACTGCTGGGAATGCAGACTGGTGCAACCATTATGGAAGGCAGTGTGGAGACTCCTTACAAAACTAGAACTGGAAGTCTCATTCAATCCAGGTAACCCCTAACTCAGAAATTTCCCAGAATAGCTTAAAACATCATAGTGTACTAGTGTACCTATGTTCATAGCGATACTAGTGTACCTATGTTCATAGCAGCACAATTTGGAAACAACCATAATGCCCATCATCTGCATATCGGTTGAAAAAGATGTAGTATTTTTATTTATTTATTTTTTTGTCTTTTTGAGACAAGGTCTCCCTGTGCAGTTCAGGCTGGCCTTGAGCTCACTTTGTAGCCCAGGCTGGTCTCGAACTTACACCAGTCCTCCTGCCTCAGCCTTCCAAGTGCTGAGATTACAGGCATGAGCCACCACACCCGGCAAAATTTTATTTTTCTTTTCACTTTTCTTACAGTGCTGGGGATCAAACAAGGGCCTCCGACACACCAAGCCCAACCTATCCCTGATACACCACACCCTGGCGGCCAAGATGTAGTATTTTTAAACAATGGAATACTACTCAGCTACAAAGAATGATAAACTAGAAGGTTTCATATATAAGTGGATGTTTCTTGAACATGTATTCATAAGTGAAATAAACCAAGCCTAAATGTATAACTATCATATAGTCTCCCTAATGTAAGAACTCAAAAGAAGAAATAAAAATGGAAAGGCATAACACAGCTGAATGGAAACCAAGGACTTAAATATTAAAAAACGAAGTGACTGCAAACAGAAAAGATAGGAAACATGGCAGGAGCAAAACTATGCACTTATGTACAGGATGTATTAGATAACATTCCTAAGAACCATCAAAATATCTTTTCACACTGAGGATAGGAATGGGTAACTCTAAAATTATACTTGGAGTGGCTGTCAATCTTGTCTTTTAGATTTATGCTGCTTCTAATGTAATTTCAGTTACTGCTATACTCTTTCTCAAGTAAATGATTGCTTTACATGAAAACAAAACAGGGTATTAAATGAGAGTAAGAGACTAGGAGAAATGCTGTAGGTTCCAGCAGCTACAATTTTATATATACTTAGATTTCTAAATGTCTGTGTAGGGGCCAGGGAGATAGCTCCGTGGCACAAGTGCCTGCCTGGAAAGTGCAAGGTTGTGAGTTTGAACCCTGGTCCCACCAAAAAATAAATAAATAAATAAATAAATAAAATAAATGTCTGTGTAAAAATGTGTAACTGCTGTTATCATATTGTATAGGGATCTATTAGAATATCAGCGATTGATGGAAAATACCAATTCCAAGTTAAGGGTAAAATGTTTGATACTCAGAAAGACAGAGATGTCATGCTCAAGTACATATGTTATAGAGTAACAGTATCATGAAGCTTCTCTTCTAGAGGGTTAAGAATGTAAGTTTATAGATCAAAAATTAGTTAAAAAGAAGGGCTACAAGGATTGCCAATAATTTGGCCCCAGCCCTTCAAGGTCAGTGAGGACTCAGGACATAAGAGAACCTGTGCTATAACATCCTATAACTCAGTGGTTTCCCAAATTTTCTGTTCAAGGAGATTTTGATACCACAGAGGAAAGGGATATATGAAATATAGTGTGCCTAAGGAGAGTCACCTAGAGAGAAAACATTTTCTCAGGCTTTCACAGAGAACAAACTGATCAAACAATGGCCGTGATTCATCCAGAGGGCTGACACTGACAACAGTTCTACAAAGCACTGTACCATGGTTTCAAAGTAAATCCTGAGGGGATTTGACTGACCTTGGGAGATACAAAAGTTACATGTTTTGTTACACAGATCTTGCTTTAACTTGCCCTTAACCACCCAGCAGCAAAGTTTAACCACAAGGCATAAAATGTAAAGTTAGATTAGTATGCTGAGCTGTGAAAGGCTTAAATCAATAGCTGCTGACATTTCCAGTTATGCCAATAATCCTTTGTGATTATGGAATACTGGACTATGTATATAACTAATTTCTCTTAGTTCGATGAGAAGAAAATTTTTTGTATAAACGCTGATTAGAAAAATTATCATGTCTACATCCTGTGCTCTGTATAACTGCTAAGAGGATAACAATCTTCATTATATCAATTACTGGGAATGTACTACTATCATGTTTTTGAAAATGTCACATTAAAAAATGAAATAATTTAGCATGAAGACTAAGCTACTAACATCAACTTGATTACGACTTATAGTCATTATCACTACTAATATAAGTGACAACATGGTGCATAGAATTACCCTGGGCCTATCTGGACAGGCGCTGGATACTGGCCCTGTCTTTTGTGGAGGTGTTCATGTTGTACATCCATGTAGTCAAATGAGCACCTCCCAGTGACAGTGCTGGTCCTGGGCACCTATTCAAGGGCCTCCCATGCTGTGAGGCCAGGACTCACCCATGCGTGTCTGGCTTCTCTCTCCCTGGGGATGGACAGTGTTTCATACCATGTCCCAAAGCTCCTGTTTCCATCACTGTGACACCTAGCTTTGTCATGGTCTCCAGGGACAGCCTGGAAAGGAGACATACATGGCCTGGAGACCAGCTGCCAACAGTAATTCTAGCACTGGACAAGGTAGCAAGGTTTCCTTCCCTTTGACTTTGTTACCTGCTGTGGCCATCCCATTAGTCCACTGTGTAAATTGAAGACACAGCCAGAAAATGGTGGCCTCCAGGGCCAGGCTGCAGTAGGGGTTGGGCTTGTTGCTTTCCAAGATCTTCAAGGTCTTTCCCCAGTACCTGGTGCAGACTCTGCTCAACGGGGCCTAAGGAAGATGCTGCAGCACACGAGCAGCCTTGTGGAGACAGCTGAGCCTGGATGGGTACGTGAGGCATCGGTCCCTGGTCTGCAGAAGGGAGGACTGCAAACAGTCAGGCTCAGGGTCTTCTAGAGCTCAGGTGTGCTGCCTGGGAGGCTGAGTCCAGTAGGAGACAAGAAGACAGCAAAGTGGAGGCCAGAGCTGACTATATAGTGAACACCTGGCACAGAAGAAAAACATGAAGGGGCTGGGAGTGAAGGGCAGGGGTGAAGCACCCTTAGGTGTGGTCCCTGGCATGGCAAAGAATAAACTGCCATAAATCTAGAATAGCAGAGGGGTCACAGCCAGACAGGAGGATGTTCTGGCAGTTTGTAGCCTGGTGTGTGACTATAGTCCACAACAACCTGATGTCAAAGAGAACTAGACGGGCTTGCGTACTCCGCACAGAGAGCAGTCGGAAGGAGAAGGGGCTGCTGATTACTCCATCACATCCACATGTGACACACAGGTGTGGAAATATCACACCAGAGCCCACAGAAATGCGCAGTTAGGATGTGACAATGAAAATAAATAAATATGATGTTTGACCTCTTTCATCCCTCCCTACTCCACAGTTCACCCATATGGATGAGATATTTCCATCCTAGAGTTGCACAAGCATAGAACTGCAGAGCGTGTTGCCTGTCTTGCCATCTCACATAAGTGTACTAGCAGAGAGCCTGGGCGTTTGCTTATAGGATCTCTTCAGCATCGCATTTCTATGCAAATACCATGCATAGTATTTGTACAGGAGCCATTCATGTTTTCACTGGTGGAAAAGAATAAAACTTGGGCTTTGGGTTCTGCAGCTCCAGTGTGAACCACAATGTGAACCTCAAGGACCATTCAGGACAATGAGGAGCATGTGATCTCCTATGGCACATGCCAAGCACCGGCATGTGGGGAGGAGGGGGTTTGTTGGAAGGAAAGGCATTATGTTACCATGATGCTGATGAAAGAGAAGACAGAGGAGGGCATGCCCTCACCCCTCTGCACCTCCTAGGGCAGTGCTTCTCAACCTTCCTAATGCTGTGACCCCGAAGTACAGTTTCTCATGTTGTGGTGACCCCAAACCAAAAAAATAATTTTGGGGGCTACTTCAAAACTGTAATTCCAAATAAATAACATTTTCTGATGGCTTTAGGCTACCCCTGTGTTTTGGTCGTTCAAAGCCACCGGAGTCACGACCCACAGGTTGAGAGCTGATGTCTAGGGCAAGAAGCTCTTAACAGAGATGGCCCCTGATGACTCTGGCAACAATCTCAAGGAAATGATTATTATTATTGTGCAGTTTACAGATCGGGAAACTGAATCACAGCCTCTTTACATGGCTCTCCAAGTTGTGCAAGGGGGGCTGCCCATCCCCCAGAGTTCTCAGCATTGTCAGACTTCCCGTCCTCTGAGGACACCCAGACCAGTCCCTTGGCCCAAGGACTGAGCTCTAGGAGCAGGTCCCATCCTGCTCAGGATGCAGCCAGATGATAGGGGTTGGATGTATTGGTCAGCCTCCCCACTTCTGTGCAAAACATCTTCTAACGATGATGAAAGGCCATAGCCTTCCCTTCTGTATCTTTTAGAGTGAATCACACCCTTCAGGCTCTTCTTTCAGTGCATGGCTGAAGATTCAAGTTGTGAGCCACACGAACTTTCTGCATCTAAAAAACAGAGGCAGACAAAGTAAAGGAGAAGACTGGCAGCCCTGCTGCCTGGGTGCCTTACTGGGTCCACGCTCTCCTCACTGGTCCTATTTCCTGTCCTGGACCATGCCATTGATGTCCCCCCTTTTGGATGCACAACGGTCACCACCTTTAAATCACCACAGATGCTCTGAGGTCCTTCCAACTCCAACTTTTCCCACTCTTGCCCCTGAGGCTTGACTTTGCTCTGAGTTCTGAGCTGGCTCCCAGGGCCACTACACTACAATGTGTATCTGGCATCTGGACAGGCAGCTCTGCCTGTCCCACTCACAGCCTGCAGTGGGCTTCACCCAGGCCACACTGGCCCCGCATTGGGCACAGAGGCTCCTTGCCATCCTGCAGTACCACACTCTTCTCCAACCTGTAGTTTTTCATCTTCAGGATGTCATTGTTGAACCGCACCTTCCTGAGAATGCCTCCCGCCACACTTCACTTGGAAAGAGCTCAGTATTTGGAGGACTTTGTGGTCCAAGGCCCTCAGGAAACAGAGACCCAAGACTTTCTCTCCTCATTTTACTAATTGTAGGTTTTGACTACTTTGTGGTACCTGACAAATACACGCATTGCGAGCAGCCAGCGCTCGTGTGCAATGCCTCCAATGCTTTCCCCTTCCCTTCTTTCTTTTCCACCCTCTCGACATCTCAGTAACCTTCCCACATAAGGGAAATCGCTCTTTCTGTGACTGCATAATTAGCTCTGATTTATTTATACCTTGAGTTTCTAATCTAAGGAAACCATAGCTCTCCGTGTGTGTTCGATTTGTTTTTCGCTTAGCACTGTGAGTTCAAAGTGCATCATTTCCCACCAATGGAGCAAGGGCACTCTTCTGGGACAGAGTGGCCCTCCCCTGTGTGTGGACACCAATCTGTCTGCAGACCTACAGGTCGCCTCCATCTTTAGCAGTCTTGAGTTGTTATAAACACGGGTGTGCGTGGGCCACTGTTAAGTGAAGACTTTACCTATCGTGAAGATCACCAGAGCCCACCTCTGGAACCAGCCCTGACCACATTTCTAGGTTCCAATCAATGACAGAGGAAAGCTTGTCCATTGTGCACATAACCTGGGGTGAAAGGGAAATTGATCTTTTTAAAACTGTGTTCTTTTGAAACTGTGGAGCTCTGTCTTTTCTTCATGGCTCTGTAATTCCTTTCTTGAGCCCTGCAACCAGGGGAGCACAGAACACACAGGATGCCTAGCAGTACCACTGTAGTGAGCTTCGTGAACTGATGATCTTGTTACCCTTGTAACTGATGTGCTTACCTGGCCAGCTCATTGCAAGAACTCCAGATTGTTCTGTCTCACCTCTGTACCTGCTTTGTAGCTCTAGCTCCTGCTTGTTCATCCTGAAAAAGCCTTGGAACACAGAGGTATGCCAGCAATGAGACCCATCAGTACCTTCAACACAAATAAGTCTACATCCAAGCCCTGGCTGCCCTTTTGGCATTTCTGCTTGCTGTGGTGGTGGTGGTAAAATGGGAAATGCTATAGCATAGTCCCCCAGAAGATGGCGTGAAATGGGAGCAATAGGCTAAAGTTGAGTAAATTTTCCCTCAGAAGGAAATGGGCACAGATTCTAGGAAGAGTTGCTGTGACCTATTCTGGCCAAGGTGTGCAACCTTCTCTTCTAACCAAGACATACTTGTCATGGAACACAGGTACACATGGTGGGCACACACATGTGTAAGCGGCACAGTGTAGAAGCGGAGGGTAGCCCTTCCCCTGACCTCAAAGCTGCCAGGGCCTTGAGTTACAACTTTGAGATCTCCAGAGCTCGGGGCACAGGTAGGCATCATTCAGGGCAGTGAGGATGAGGGTGGGCTTCTGGGGTCACTGTGCTCATGGAGGGACAGGAAGCAAGGTAGGAAGATGGGCAGGTGTGAGCTCCTGCAGCTCCCAAGCTGGAAGGAAGAGCGACTCTTAGGGCTGTCTGTGACAGCCTCCCACCCATGGGAGAATGTTCAGAGAAGTCAAGGGACCTCTGATCAGGAAGACTTGGGTGCGAGGTCTGGCTCGAGTGGAATGTCTTCAAGATATCTGCCTTTGACAGCCAGATGATTTCTTTCCTTGAAGCAGACATGTATCAGAAGTCTCTCCTCTTGGCACGCCTGATCAGAGATGCCCAGCAGTGAGGAGGGGTACATGCCAGCCTAGGCCTGGCAAGGAGCTCAGAGTAAGACCAGAGGAAACAGACAGACAAGATATCCTGGCTCCTCATGCTAAGAGAACCAGCCATAGGTCACCAAATACATAAATTCATGGGCTGAAGAGAGCATACTTCAGTCCTGCTGTTCCTTTCCACTGGTGATAGGATGTGTGAAAGATAACGCAGCTTGAAAGACAGCACCATCTCTTTCATGCACCAAAAACCCTCTCTGCTAGGTGAGTTCCCGGATCAGAAGCTGGCAGTGGGAGCTGCCACTTACTGCTTTCCTCATGGCAGAAGTTCCCAATGTATCACCTTAACCTCATTCTGAAAGCTCGGTTCTGCCCCAGTGAAGTCAAATGGGTCTTTCTGAGCTTTTAGCATGAGATGCTTCATGTTCTAGAGTAAAGTGATGCAGACCACGGTTGAAAACGTGGCTGTGCTTAGGAAAGACTTCATAGTCTCTTGACAGTGAAGATTTGCCAGAGACTTGATGCTGTAGCAGGAACAGGGTCAAGGCCCTGAGAGCCCCCCACCCATCCCTGAAATGGAAATACATGGCAGGCAGGGGCACCTTTCCCCCTGGCTCCAGGTCCTACATGCACCTCGCGGCCATCATCTGGTGGGCGGTGCAGGGGAAACCCTTGCCCACACAGTGGATCTCCTCAGAACCTTCCTTCCCTCTGAGAGCTTCCTTTTCCACCCTGTAGGACCAGAGCAAATGTGTGCTTGCCACTTGCCAAGAAAGGCAGCACAAGGTAGGACTTGGCGACCTCATGGCCCCATGGTATCTGATGACCAAACTCTCTGTCCTGGCTTCTGAGACCCTGTCCAGTCCCAGAGCCTTCTGACTCTACTCTGGCCCTATAGAGTCCATTCTAATGATCACAAAATCCTGCTGGGTGTTACTTTATTTCGCATTGGTGTACCTAGCCCCCCAAGATCTAGTGATGGGTAGGTCCACCTTTTGAGCCCTGGGTTGCCTGGTACTGCACCTGTACTTTGACCTGTCCCTGTAATTGCCATGTATAGGACATCCAAGGTGGACTTACCAGGTCCCAGCCCTGCCTACTGGAATCCACCCTCCCTGTCCATCTGGCAAGCCCTGCGATCTGGCCAAGGCTTCAGCCATCTGGTGATCCCAGGCCTTGAAGTCTCCCAGGAGGGCAGATGTGGGAGATAACCACGCTAATGATGAAGCACTAACTGAAGACCCCAGTAACCTCTCGGTTTCCTCCCTTCCCATGGCCTTGGTAATGAGGCTGGGCAGGCGCTGGGGGAGTAATCAGATCTGGCTCAGGGTTAGCTAAGAGGTGGTTTGTGGTCAGGAGCCCAGCAGATGGGTTCAAATTACCTGGTTTTCATTTCATGTAATTGGTAGGCTGCATTACCTCCAGCTTGGGGGACCTGGGCTCTCTGGCTGTGGCTATCAACCCTGTGGGAGAAGGAGGCTCCACCCTATGGGGATAGTGCTGGGAGACCTGGGGGCCATGAAGGTCTGGACTTAGGGTGCCCCAGTGACCTAAGGGGCTGGGATATCTTGACCCCCTCCATCTGCCAGAATGGCTTCACTGGCGGGCCTGGAAGTCTCTGCAGAA
Source organism: Myocastor coypus (assembly GCA_004027025.1). NCBI lineage: Eukaryota > Metazoa > Chordata > Mammalia > Rodentia > Myocastoridae > Myocastor > Myocastor coypus. Next base: position 15,135 of record PVJA010000132.1, on the reverse strand, counting down.
CCTGCAGAGCCTCTTCTCCAGGCATGGAGATGCCCTGAGATCACAGAGGACAAGCTTCGGTTGTGATGCCTTCTCCTCGGGTTTCCTCTTCGGTTTAATTACTAAAATGTGTATGTTTGTGCAGACATCACCCCGTGCCTGCTTCATTCTCCTGTGGGTCTGTCCACACTCTTAACAATGACCCAGACTCACTGGAGGCCTGTAGTGGGTGCCTGGTGTTCTCCATGCAGGAGCCTATGCAGTGCTCTTGTGGCCCCAGGGCACTGACCTGGCAGCACCCGGCTATCCTTGTGGATGATACTGTGAAAGAGAGCCGCAGGCCTGCTCCCTGGCTCATGGTGTCTCAGCTTCTCTCTGAGAATGGGTAACCTATGAAGCAGAGAGACCTATTTTGGCTGTGGTTATGCAAGCCAGAGGTCCAAGAGTGGACAGACAGCTGCTTTGGTGAGAGCCTCCTGATGCTGCTGTTGCTGCTGCTTCCAGTGGAAGAGAGGAAAGGGGGCCAGAAGCCTGCAGTGGCTGCAGACTGTGGCAGGAAAAGCACAGGAGTCTATCTGAAGGAGCTTCACCCAGCAAACACCACCTCTGGGCCCTGCCGCCACAGCTGCATGAAAAGCTAAGGCTCTGGCCTGTGTAGTTTAGGGCTGCACACTGGCTGCACGCACAGGAAGCTGTGCTTTTGTCCTACACACCCAGTTGCTTGGTCTTTGCTAAGTGCACCACTCCTTCTCTTCATCTCAGTGCAATGCCAGGACCCCTGGCGCCAGCAGCACCTGTGCAGCCAGCCTTCTTACTGTGTGGTTATTCCCTGCAAAAATCGCACCTCCAGGTCTGTGCTTGGCCTGTGTTAAACATGCACCCAGCATGTCCGAAGCACTCAGCGTCTGGATGGTGAAGCAACAGCACAAAGTCTCTGTAAACAAGGCAGAGCTCTCCCACCAGAGCTTGTACACAGTCTGCAGAGAAAATCAGAGCCCTGAACACACCCACTGGCACTAAAGTGAAGAGCCTTGCATGGGGCTGGGAGCAGGGGCAGCAAGTGCTCAGAGAGAGCTGGCTGCTTTGTGTTTCTGGAGATAGAAGAAAGTGCACATGTGCATGTGTGAGTGTGTGGGCCTGCATGTGTGTGTGCTGCACTGAAGCTGCATGCATGTGTGCATCTGTGCGCATGTCTGTGTGCATGTGTCCATGCATGCGTGCACGTGTATAACCATCTGCATTCCTGGCTGCCAGTCCATGGTCGTGCCTCTGGTACCCATACTGTGGCAGATACTTACAGAAAGACAAACAAGGGCCAGGACCAAGAGAAGAGGCAGTTAAAATGTTACCCCAAAGCTTTCTGAGGGCTTTTGAATGGCGGTCTCAGTTAGTTTTTATCCTGCATTTATTTTGAGAAGTGCTCTCTGGCAAGGCATATGGGAACAAGCCCAAGAGAAAATATAGCCATCTTGTTCCCACCTGTTTAAGAGATGAGTGCCCTGGCTGTCACATCCATGTACAGCCCAGGCCTGGGCTGGAGCAGGGGCCACGTCATTGTCCACGTCACAGGGAGGCTGAAGGAGGACCTATCCTAACCTGCACACTGCCAACTGGGTAATCTGCAGGAAAAGCTCTCAGCCTGGATCATCGTCAGTGTCCACATCTGCAAAGTGGGCCCTGTGGGGTATGGGGACCAGATTGTTTCCCCAGTGCACACACACTGAGCAAGTGCTCTGGGGGGCTGCGGAGCATTCGTTGGAAAGCTCTGGATTCCTCAGCTGCAACTGCACTCTGGGGATGGCCATACACCCTGGGCATTACGTAACCTCACGGCCAACTGCAGTTCTCACGAGCCAGGCTGCCTGCGTTACTCAGGTGGCCACGGAGAGCACAAGGTCCCCAGACAGTTAAACCACGCTGGGGCCACCTGGTACTTGAGGCCCCTCAAGGGCTTTCATAAAGCTGCTGGGCGACCACAGAACTAACCACCAGTTCCTCTGTAGGCTGCCCCAGCCGTGTGCACCCCGGGACCAAAGAAGCGGTGATGCAGCACTTTGTCAGCACGGGCCCAAGGAGGCCGGCAGCAGGCTGGGCCTCCAGGCCTCTTATCAGCTCTCTACAGAAGCCTGCGCAGGGCAGCCTGTTGGAAAGTCCCCAGCTGGGGACATGGGTGCTCAGAGTCCTCCCTGTACTGGTCTGTTCCCAGGGACAGCAGACCTGAGGCATCGCTCTGAGTCACCAGGACTGAGGGAGCACAGGGAGTGGCTGTCGGTGCCTGCTTAGGCAGTGGGAAGAGGAAAGGAGCCATCTCTGGGGGAGCTTGACTGCGTCCTGTCCACTGCCAGGCTGGGACACGTGGGAACTGTGCCTGGACTTAGCTCCTTGCCACCATCTCCTCAGTACTAGGTCACTCAAAATCTGACCCTAATCCTCTAATTCTGTCATCACACACCTGCCTCTGTCATCTTGTTCATCTCCTGGGAAGCCGGAGAAGTCAGATTCTCTCATGAATGGGGACAGGACCTCGGGAGCCAGGCCCTGGACTTGAACCAGGTCACTGCCCAGCGCTGGGGCTCTAGCAGCCCTCTAGCACCATAGACTCCTTGCTCTATTCTCTGGGAACAGAGCTGGGAATCTGCATGGGAACAAACCAACAAACCAGTCAGCCCAGGGGCTGTGGGCACTTGCCCAGTGGCCACGCTGAACAATTCTGCTCTGGAGAGCAATGACGCCTTCAGAGGGGTAGAATGATACAATCACCTCTGGGTATTTCCTGGTCCTAAGGGGCACTGAGATGTCACAGAGCTGCAAAGGGATTTTTGGCTCCGAAACAATTTAGACACAGAAGGCAGAGGCGAAAGAAGAAGGGCTGTCATGAACCCCATGGCCCAGGACCTCTCCTGTCAGAATACACAGCCATGCCCTGCTGCAGTGGGATATTCCAGTGGGTAAGAGATCTTGCTCAAATCTGTGGAGACCTGGACTGGTGGGTTGATGGCAAGATACGCAACATCAACATCCCAGGAAAAGTTGGAGAGGCCACCATGGCCCATCTTGAGGCCATGCCTGTCGGGGCTTTGGGGGCACCACCTCTGTCACCGGACACTGCATGGCTCCTTTGCCCAGAGGAAGAGTGGGAGTGAATGTTCAGGGGATTAGGAGGGCAGGTCTTTTTGAGGAGCAGCAGCTAAGGGGCTCTAGGACGATGGTAACATCTTGGGCTCAGATACAGCCCGGGGTAGAGATGTTCAAGATGAGTCCTGGAAGAGCAGAACCCATGGCACCTTGGTGCTCCCCTGGCCCAAGGGGCTTGCTGGTACTGTGGGTTCAGGAAGCATCCTGAGCCCTTCCCATGTGATTCGCAGTATCCATACTCAAGCATAACTAGTACTCTTCACCTATACCCGTACCACTGACAACTTCACAGCCTGCAAATTGGAGCCTCTAGTTGAAGCATCTGGGGTTCATCTCCAGGTCAGGAAGAGCAGAAAGCTTTATCCTAACTGGTTGTGCAGGAGACAATGCAGGAGGACAGACAGACAGACAGGCAGGCAGGCAGGCAGGCAGACAGACAGACAGCCAATGCTACAGATATCTGGGGCAGCATGGATATAGACTTTGGAAGGGCCCAGGTTGTACAGGGCCGAGTTTACCAGCAGACCCTGCTGTGGGAAGCAGGCAGCCTGCTCCATGCTGCTCAGCGTTCCATCAGGGAGAAGCTGAGCACCCCAGTGCTAGCTGCCATGCCCTGTCCGACACCACACACCCCTGTGTGAGGCAGGCCTGACGCGCATGGCCCGGCTCTGAGCCTGATATCACAGGCTAATGGACTTCCTCGCTGCAGCTTATGGGACCTGTGTTGGAAACACGTGGAAACCCTGTGAGCCTCAGTTTCCCATGACCAAGGAGAGGCCACTGCTCCCCTCCACACAGGCCCTCTCAGCAGGAGACTGAGGAGAGGCACACAGAAGCTGCAGCTCTAGAAGTGCAAACTCCTGCAGGCAGGTGGGCCCCACACTGTGGTCTGCAGCGCCCCTGATCATTTTAGGAGACCCTTTTCAAGCAAGTGATAAATGAGACAAATGATATTCAATGTTGACCAGTTCAGATTCCTTTCGCCTGAACTCAGGGGCATCATTTAGTAAAGGCTGAGATTTGCAGCATGAATTTCCAGGCTTGTAGCAGAAATATTGGGGTCACGTGCCCTTTGGCACCTGGGATGCTGAGATTCAGAGCTGCAATCTGTTGCATGCACTGGGTGTTATTATCACCCCCCCATGGGTCCAGAGACAGGGCTTTGCAAGCACACACAGTCATATTTCTGCAGGAAAATATATGAATCCACACACCATGTGTTGTAAGCAAGAACTATAAATAGCCCAGTGTCAATCTAGGTCAATTTTTGCTGCCTAATGAGGTCAGGTCACGCCAGTTTTTGCAGCCTAATAAGTTATAAAATGTAAGCTTTCTGAGCATGCAGGCCTCAAATATTATGTGTGGGGGTGGACTGTGAGACCATGGGTCCCTGATGGGGAATTTGTCACCCATCAGCCCCTGCGTGGGGCATGTACAAGTGATGTGCCACATCAGCACCCGGATAGGGGTCTCTTCACCCCTCAGGATGGAGCAGAGAAGTCCATCTCAGGCAGATGCAAGTGATCACTAGCAGAGTGAAGACTCTGCTGGACTCTTGGGTCCGTGCTCTGGAGAAGGACATCAGAGTAGACCTAGCCTGAGACCTTGGAGCCAGAGACAAGACTAATCAGGCAGAGGGACTCATGGGGACAGGCAGGACAGCCGGTCCTGGTTTTTCCAGTTTTACCAGTATCTCCTTTGAGCCAGGAAGCCAGGCCCACATTTGCATACAGGCCTTCTGAAAGTGAGGAAGCCATGAGCCATGGGTCCTCTACTTCAGCCTGGAGCAGTCAGGGAGCTGCTCACCCTGAAATCCTCACCCTCAAGGGCCACAGGGTCTCCTCCTCCTCCTCCCCCCCACTTCTCAGTCCCCTGCTAAGTATCCCCTGCCTCTTGTCTGGGTCTCTTTTCCTGAAGGAGGCCTCAGAACCAACGCCTTCTGTTTCTGCAAATGGCCCTAGGCTCCCTGATGCTGTCAGAGTAAGCCTGACCCGTCTCCAAAGGTGTCAGTGTCCCACACATCTCCTGGGATAAACACAGCATGTGATGGTATCCCGTGGGCTCTGTTGGCACCCTTGCAGTGCCCCCATCATTCCACTCTCTCCGTCCTTCCCTTCTAACACTTTTTCCCAACATTTATTTATCTTGCTCACTGCTTGATCCCAATCTCAACCCCTCGGGAAGCTGCTGCATGTGCAGAATACAACTCAGCTGTTCATCCCCTCCCCAGCCTAATCCAAACTGACCTTGGCCAGGGCAACGTCATCTACCCCAAAGAGGCCTAGAGATGGCCCAGGATGTGGGAGTCCACCAATACCTTCCTAGCTAAGGCCAGAGTGGTTTAACTGCTGTGCTGGCAGCTTGGAGACATCTCTTGGGCCTGCAGCTCCCGTAGGCCTACATTGCTATAACTGGGAAATGGGGCCCCATTTTCCTTATGAGCACATCTCTACATGGAGCTTGTAGAATGTGGATATGAAGTCCTATTAGCTTATTGGAATAGATACGTTACAAATTGAGTCCAGCACCCCCATTGGCCACAACATGTGCACTCTAGGGTGGCACACCCAGGTGTCACGATAGATTCTAAAGCTTCACTGAGGTCACGGATGAAAAAAAGAACTATTGTTTGCTTCCTTTAACTCCACAAGATAGCTCTGTGGAGCTTCTGTTAACTCCTCCTCCCGGCACTGCCGGACTCTTGCTCACTGTCTTTTGTTTATTTATTTTTTAATTTGGAAGAGAATTTTTTTAAAGATGATACCAAATTTTAAAACAAGATGATAAAATATTAATAATGGTTACTATATTGTATATTGTTACCTTCAAGTAGCTGCTCAGATTACCAGATATAGGCATGCAAAATTGATCAAACAATATAAGCACTAACCTGTTCCTCTCAACAAACTCATAGAAATTAGTAGTATACCCCATCCTTTTTCTTCTGCTTTCACCCACCCCAGTTGTTTCTTCCTCTGGAGCACCTTCTTTCCCTTTCTCGGTATCTATTGTACCTTCTAGATCCTATTCACTCCTTTGGTTTCTGTCATCAGCAGGCAGACATGTCGAAGTATGCGAGCCTGGTTTATTTCACTCGGTGTATGTCTTCTCAGCTCCTAGTTCGAGGCTTGGAGAGGGACAAAGCACGCTAGCAAATGTGGAATCCCTAAGGCTGGGACCCTATGGCAGGCAGGGTCCCCAGGTTCCTGTATCCTCCTATGTCATAAGGTGTGGGGGTCAGTACACAAATTCCAAGGCCCATCTGTTGAGTTTGCAATGGGCCATGATGGACTCCCTGTGCTGTGATCTTAGCAGTCAAGACTGGGGATGCTCAAGAGTCACACTCTGTTTTTTTATTCTTCTCTGTTTATTGCATGCCATGTTCAGCTCTGCAGCAACTCTTGTGTTTATGGTCTTTGTTTCTACATGTAAGTCCTCCTCTGTACCAGGCCCTGAGTCTCAGGCTAGCATCACAGAGGCCACCAAGTCCCCCTCAGCCCTGACCCGATGATGCTACCAGACTGGAAGGCAAGGTGGACATCAGCCTACTCTCCCTGGGGTAGACACCTCTTCTTACTCCCCAGCCACCGAGGTGCTGGGAGGGGCTCCCAGTGCCCATGCTGTCCCAGAGTATGGGCAGCCCCAGGGCACCTTTCTTTCTGGCATTTGGGCCACCAGGAGTGGGCGTGCTTCTGCCTGTCACTAGGCAGACATGACATGAGTGGGTACCACTAGCATGCTTCTCTCTTCCTTTTAGAAGTGTGGGAGCCTGCAACATGTTCTTCTGTTTTCCTTCCTAGAAGTGCAGAAGGGATAGCGCCAGTGAGGCGTGGGCGGCTTAGCCATAGCTGTCACCCAGACACCTTGTTCAGCCGATCCTGAGCACCCAGGCTGCCCACAGGGTGCAGGAGCATGAGCCACCTGCCACTGGCTTCCTTGCCCATGTGAAACTTGCTTGGAGCCCTGCCGGAGCTGGAAGCTGAGCTTAGACTAGGCCCATAGTCAAGCATACCTATGCCCTCTAAGGCACATTCTTACACATAACAGTACAGCCTAATGTTCCCCTCGTGACTATTTTAGCATTGCTTGTGCCACCCTCAGTTTCCTCCTGGAACTCATCCTGGCCCTCTCACCTCAAAGTTGCTAACTCCCTTTTCACTTCTGTATGACCCCATCCCCCATGATGTCTACCCTTACACTAGTGGTGGCCATGGGCTTGTTGTCCACCTTGGTCTGTAGGTCACAAGCTCCATTTAGAGGGAGCATGAGGGATTGAGTTCTGCTCACCACGGTTCTCTCCATACCCAGTGTCACTGATGCTACGGACGAGGTACTTCACAGCTACTGCAGAACTGCTGTAGGAGTCAATAATTTGTTCAATGACCACAGAGATCCTCTGCATTATGCAAGAGCAAGATCTTAGTATCTCAAATTAAAGATTATGGTTCAGAGCTTTTGACTGGGCTTAAACCAAAGCCCTAAAACTTGTTTCCTAACTCATACTGATAAATCCCCTCCAAATTATGCAATTTTGGGCAAGAGAAAAGGACCATTTTGTTATCCATTGTGTATCAAATGAAGAATGGATGGACATTGAGAACCAGTTAGGAGGTCATGGGCCACTGCACTGCATGGCCAGCGTACAAGGAACCTTGACAAGGAGGAGTGAAGTGCCCCGTTTCCTTTTTGCACTGCAGAGACAAACATGCTTGTTTGTCTTGAGTCCACTGAGCTATTTTCGGGAGCAGATGCTATACCAAGGGTGCAAGGCTTTGCAAGGATGCTTCTGTCTCCAGTGACAGAAATTTGCCTCCTGACGGCCTCAGTGTCACAGCCTGACTCAGAGTCCTAGGGCTGGGCATGCACCTGCCCTTGCTCCAGCCCCGATGTTCTTTGCTTTCCACAGTACTAGGTCTCCAAGAGCTCTATTCCAAAGTGCCCATGTTGGTGCCATCCCAGGGTCTATCCTTTAAAGTATAGGGGCCGGAGTACAGGGAAGGCACCCTCAGCTTGTCTACGCATTCATCCCAGACATTTGCCTGTGAAGAGCGAAGCATCCCCTCCAGAAGATGGGACACTGGGACACACAGTGTGTAGTGTCAGCCTTTTGAGAACCACTGCTCTGACACACAGGCTGAGCACCTTCAGATGCCAGGATCATGGGAGGGTGGGGGACCCACAGTTCTGGAAGCCTTTCATCTTTTGTGTGCACTCTCATCAGCAAAACTTAGTTTTACCAAACTTGTTTGTTTTCATGCCCACATTAAGGAATTTAAAACAATATCTCTCTCCATCATGACATAAGTCAAAGTGAATATAGGTGGTCTCCCTGCGTAACTGGCCCAAGGCTGTTCAATTGCTGATCAGATATTGCTCTTCCACTCCTAAAATGCACAAGATGTTCAACTGAAGCTTCATCTCTGGCAAGTCCATATCATATGATGCAAGTTTAACCATAAAATGAGCTTCCACAAGTACCTTAAGCATGCTGCATAGCATGGTCCCATCTGCATGGAATAAGAAGTTGACTGGGATTCTTGTCCAACACAGGTTTGGACTGGGGCTCTGCCACACTGTTCAGGACCCTTGGCTTGCATTTCCCTGATCTTGTGCTTCACCGCTGGGCTCTCCACTCTGAGTGCCTTCCAAAGCCATCTCCCACCACCAAGCCTCAGGGACTCTTGCTGGCAATACCTCATCCATCCTTCTTCATGCCTCAGAATCTGAAGGATGCCCTCTGCCTCCATCCAAGAATGAGTGCCTCTTATCCCTTGCACTGGGGCTGTGTGGCTGGCCTAAGAGCAACCTGCCTGATTCTGTACGCAGCTCACTAGACACCCTAGGAACCTAGAGGGATAGTTCAATGCCTGCATGGACAGTTTCCACAAGCAACGTGAAAAGCAGGAGTAAGAGAAGTGGGCCTCGTTATCCATGGACCCAACATCTGGCCAACTTTGGCGTCACCCTGTTAGCGACGCAGTCACCTGGACTACTTCAGCAAGAGCTCGAGTGAGAACCCTGGTGGAATCTGTGGTAGGCGATCCAGGTGCCTCTCTACAGCTTTCATTCCTATTTCTAATCACACCCATGTCTCAAATACTTAAACATCTACTGAGCCCCAAAAAACACATTCAGCACTCAAAATTTGGAGATAAGTAAAATATGATTTCTGCTTCCCAGTGAGCTTGCTGGGGAGTCAAGTGCATATATACTGAGCTAGAATGAGAAGCAGTGAGCCGGTTCTGGCCCCTGTCCATCTTCTCTTCACATATATCTTGGGTTTAGTCTGCCACATCCCCCCCAGGATACGGAAGGCAGTTTTTGCCCAGACCTTACAATGAAGACAATCACATGGAAAGGTTAGAAAGGTTCAAGTGGCCAAGAGCATTTGTCCTGCTCAGTCCGCCATGCAGGCACCTGCAAACCGGGGCAGTGCAAGTTTCATTTCCTTGCCATGAAATGCTCCTGCTGGTAAGCGCTGCCGTCGCTGAGTCAAACACAAAGCCTAGGTGTGTGAGAGAGAGCTCTGAAGAGCCTCCAGCTGAATGTGGCCGTGGGACAGTGGAGGAACACAACTCCACAGAACCACGTAGGATTAGCACATGGCAGGGGGCCTGAGGGCCGGCAGACCCGATGGGCACGGGATCTTGGATCTTCTTGGTTCTCACTTTCTAAAACTTCATTTTTAGAAAACAATTGTGATGAAAGCATGGTTTCAGTCTCTAAGGATTACACTTTTCTGTGGAAGCCACACTTGTCTCCGCCACACCTTCACTCTTTTATATCCCGCCCCTTTTTCTTTCTCCCCACCCCCAACCTCGCTCTGTCCCATTGGCAAAGGATCGATCTTCCTGCCCGTTCTCACGTATCTTCCACTGTATTTTGTACTTTAATTTTCATAGACTTTGGGTTTCTCCTGTGAACGACACAGAAGACCTTCTAGAAAAATGTGCTCAGTTACGTTTTTCCAAAGGAGAGAGTCCATAAGGAAATTCGCAGGCCTCCCAAGCAGCCAGTCACAGACCGCCAGAGAACTGCACCCTCCTTGACGTCTTTTGGTTTCAGGCAGGGACTGTGGGGTGCTGGAGACAGGGCCCCCACGTGGAAGAGCAGACGCCTCGCAAGCCTGCGCGGAGCCCCGGGGACGCGTCCTGGTCGGTCCCACCCTATCGACGATGGAGGCGCAGAGCTTCATCTCGCCGTCGTTTCTTCTCGTGAAACGAAAGCACACCATCTGCCCAACCACACTCCGCTTCCAGGAAACCAAAATGAGAGCGGATGTTGTCTTTCACTGCTTGCTCTCATTTTTTTTCATCCTCCTTTTATGTGTGACTCTATTTTTGTTTTCGCACTCTTACAAGATGTACTTGGACTTTTGAATTTTCCAAAGCCCTAGCCCTTCGCAGGGTCAGACGCCTGCCATACACCTGAATCCACAGGTACTCCTGCAGCCACCTCTCAGACAGGTTCCCAACCTCAGCAGGCCTCTCCCTAGCACCCTGACTCCAGGCCAAGGGCCATGTCTGCTCCAGCACTGAATGGATGTGAGCAGAACTTCCAGAATTGGGAGCTGGCTAGGAAATTCTGTGGGGGAATGGTACCACAGATGCTTCCAGTGACCCTGGTGTCAGAGTGTGGCCCTTAGAGGAGCCTCCATGAGGATGTGTGGTCTGTGTCAGAGCTGCTAAGAAGGATCCTAAGGAGGCCAGTTGCTTCCCCAAGGTTGGAGGGACCCAGGACAGTGTCCAGATTCATAGCACAGGCCTGCCTGGAAGGTAGGAGGCGAGTCCGTGGGCTGTGCCCCAGGAAGCAGAGCAGGCATTGTCAGAGGACACCAGGGCTTCACCCAAGCCTAGGAGGCAGGTAAGGCTGTGTTACCACCTCTGCTTGTTTTTCCACATAGCGCCTTCCCCAGCGCAGTCCTTAACAGACAAGCCCTTGGCTGACTGTCTGCAGAACTGTCCTCAGGGGACAGCCAGCTGCAAGGATCTGCCAGGTAAGCTGTGCCCCTGGAAAGAAAAGCTCAGCTTGTGGCTAGACACTGAGACCCTAGGAAGTATGATGTAAAGGGCCAAGAGCAAGTGATGGCCTGAGCTGCTCTGGAGGCCAACCTCAGTGTCCAGAGAGAAGGGCCCAAGGATGGTGGCTGCATCCTGAGCCTCCAGCAAGCCCAGAGGATAACCAGAACCAAGTTAGAGGTCCTGGTGCACGGCTGCACTGGGCTGAGAGTTAGCACCGCAGGCACAGATTTGCTAGTCCAGCTTCAGCAGAGAAGGCTTTCCCAGGGAGAAACAGATGTTGAAGCTCTCGCTACCTGTTTCTAGCATGGTAACCTGGGAAATTCCCCATTTTCTCTCAGCTTCACTTCTGTGCTTTACATTTTAAGAAAAGGAGACAAGGATCATCACGGTGCCCATGGCCGTTGCCTTGGGGTGAGGCAGCAGCAAGATGGTCCTGGTTATGTGCAAAAGTTGTGTAAGCTGAGAGGTGTCACCCTGCTGCAAGCCCTGTGGCCTCGCACCACCAGGCAATGTCCTAGTTTTCTCTCCTGCTGCAGCACGGGCTGCCACAAGGTCTTCGCAGACTCCTCATGGACAGAGGTGCAAGCTGGCACCAGCGGGGCTCAGGGTTATGGCTGACTTTCGCATGTGCTTCCCTTAGGTGATGCTAGCTAACTTCAGGATCTCCCTAGGATGTTCCCAGTCTCCTCACTTTGGAGGGGACGTGACACTGATAATTGCACACAGATGCTGAGGGGTGAGAGTAGGAGGGGGCTGAAGAATTTCTTGATTGCAAAGACCAAACTCCCTGCCCACTCAGAGGGAGCCCTGGGGCCCGGCGCCCAGCACTGTGTTCTCCACAGCTCCCTGGAGCTTCACTTCAGAAGGGAGTATCAGTCGTCAGGCCTGAACTGTGTCCTGTCCAGGCTTCCAGACACTGCTGTGCCCTGTCACACCCATGAAAGTGATGTCTGAAATGCTGTCATCTCACGGCTTCTCCTGAGCCAGAGTGCCTGACACGTACGGTGAGCTCTCTGCCAGCCAATGCCCATCTCCTGGCCAGCATCTGTAGCAGGAAAGGTGACCTGTCCTCCAGGTGTTCCCCAGGTGGCTGACTTTTGCATGTGCTTCCCTTAGGTGATGCTAGCTAATCTCAGGATCTCCATAGGATGTCCCTACTCTCCTCACTTTGGAGGGGACGTGACACTGATAATTGCAGCGAGACTTCCCAGTGAGGTCTGCAGTATGCAATCCCATGGTGAACACACAGGAGAAGAATGATCAGAAAGACTTGCTCGGAGCCGGGCATGGTGGCTCACGCCTGTAATCCCAGCACTTGGGAGGTTGAGGCAGGAGGATCTTGCCCACACTGTGCCAGAAAGGACCAGCTTTGAGATACCCACCGCTTGTGAGGGCTTCCCTAGGATGTGGCTGGCTGCCTTGAGATGTTTCACTGGGCAGGGAGCTGCTCTCTTTAATTCCCAAGAAGATCTTGGGCTATCAGAAATGTAGACTAAACTGGTATAATGCTGGGAAATGTGATTGCCATTGACATATACAATACTGGCCCCCGAGGCAGATGGGAGGGGGCATTTCAGCAGGTGCCCGCAGTCAAGCTGCCATGCGTCTGTATCCATCTCCTCACTTTCCTGGAAGTTCTTTCCTGCTGAGCCAAGGAGGATGTAATGGAAACCATTTCCTGGACAGCCAACTCCTCATGGAGGAGGGCAGTCATGCACTCTGCTTCTCCAGCCCCTGGCCACCCACAGAAGAATTTAGAGAGCGTTGGCTGAATCTGAGGTCCCAGATCAGACTTTCAAATGCTTTCATCAATGCTGATTTTCCTGTCTGCAGGAGCTGCATTGCCAGCCTACCAGGCTAGGCCTTGACTCCATGCCTGTAGGTCTCTACTGATGCAAGGGTTAGCAGGTTAGACTGCTTCCTTCCTGGCTGCCTGCCTACCCTTGGCTCTATGCCTCGGGTCCTTGTGACAGCAGCACAATGTCAACCACATGGACGCAGTTCCTCGCCATAGTGACCAGAGTTTAAAAATGAAAATGAGTGGACAACAGAGTGAGGAGAGCTCAGTTTTATGATGGTGAAAGGGCAAGGTCCTTGGGATCCACCAAGGCTAATACCAAAAATATAATATAAAAGAGAAGCAATCCTGGTACCTGGCAGGTGTGATCTGCAAAATTGCCCATGATACCTCTCCTTCCTTTTCAGGACTGGCAAGAATTTAATTAGCCAATGGTCTGCTGACCCTTCTTAATGAACACTAAGAACATGTACCTTTTAAATGAACATTTGCGCTGTGAAGTATGCCAGAAATGCCCTACTACTGGGTCCTAGTATCATATTGGCAAAAATCAAATCCTCTGTTCAGGCAAAGCTCAGAAACTGCAAAGTAGATTCACAGCTATTGGTCCCTCAGCATGCAGGATTGTCTGACACCATGTGGACTTTGTTTGTTTGTTTGTTTGTTCATTTTATTTTGCCAGCATGATTCAGTTATTTTCCCTAAGAAGAAGTTTAAAATATTCAATGCATTCTTTCCTTAAGGTTGAGAAGTCAAAGCAAAAAGCTAAAGACACAATAAAAGTTCAGACTTGAAACTTCTCTTATTTTCATCTTGTTCAGTGAACAAAGCAGAAGACGCAAAAGAAAATCAACCAAATGCAGCCAGGGCTGGAGCTCAATCGCCAGCATCCCTCTGGAAGAATGGGGTGGGGCTGGTCTGCTATCTTGTGCCAGTGCAGCTATTAGTAACAACTGCTTCAGTTTGTTATGATTTGACTTCAAAGCATGGTAGAAAACAAAACGTATTTTTGAAGGAAGAGAGCACTTTTGTGGTGAGGGAGATGAGAAAAGGAGGGCTCACTGGAACGCAGGGCAGCACAGAGGCTGTCCCCAGATTCCTTCAAGTTGTGGTCACTGTCACGCTCATCTCCCACTCTCGTGGCCTCAGGACTCTTCCTCCCCAGCTCGTCCCCACCAGCTGCCCACTCAACACCCCAACAATCTCAGACCTGGGGGACTCTGGTGTCACAGCGGACTCCTGGGATGGAAGCCTCAGATGTGCAAGGGGGTGGGGCCTGCGAATGTGCTTCTTCTGGGAACCTGAAGCCTTCCTTGTTGTCACTGCTGTTGTTCTTTCAGCACAGCTGCAGCAGAAGACGAAGGTCTACTTCTGCACCTCTACGTGGCTTCAGTCCTACCTCACTTTCTCATGAGATGGGTGGAGGAAGTCACAGAGTCAGGGCACTTCAATGAGCAGTAAGGGTTTGCATGAAAGGGTTCTGAAGGAAGCCTCTCCAAAAGCCATGTGAAATCCCACCCCCAGGCAGGTTAGGCTGTGCGCCCTTTACCATGGACAGCACAGCTGGACGACGTGAGATGATCTACAGTGACTGGGCAGAACATTTGTCTGAGTGGCTGTGGTTCTCTGTTCAGAGAAGTGGAAAGAAACAGGGGCCCTACATGATGTCCTTCAGGTGGTAGGCATCCTTCAGCACCAGAACACTGTCACCCAGAGGCTGATGGGAAGGATCTGAGGGTCCCTGTTTACCTTGATATTCAAATTCCATCAATCAGAGCATTTTTCAAAGAGCTCATCTCTGTATCGATGATTCATTCCTCTTTCTAAACAGCAGACATACAAAGCAGTCAACATGGTTCGAGAAATTAACACCTGGTACAAGAATGGGGTTGTTGGCAGCAAGGCCACCTTGCATCACACCATAAATAGCATGGCCTCTGTCTGCCTCCCTAGTAACCTTCTGAGTCCTCACAGAATGATTACGAAGAGGGACTTTGCATTCTGCAGCACCAAGGTAAGACTTAAGATCAGGTTTTCCGTAGTGCTGTAGGTCTGTTCTCACGTATTGCAAAAGTTGGTTTTCTATCCAAATTTTAAAAACATATTTAAGAATACAAGTATACAGTTTTAAGGGCTGGCCAGATAGTTCAGCTCACTAAAGCACCTGCTTAGGCAGGTACAGTGACCAAGGATCAATCCTTG
>PVJA010000131.1:213250-226225 GCA_004027025.1 Myocastor coypus | reverse complement strand
TAAATTTAACAATGGTTATATTACATATTTTCATCATTGGATCAGTTTAGATTAATACATATAGGTATATAAGATTGATCAAACAACTAAACATTAACCTTTCTAAATCCACATTACTTTTTTTTTTTTCTTTTCCCCCTTTTTTTCTTTGAAAGTTGACATATTGCATATTGTCCTCACAATCATTCTATATAGTGCAGTGTGTGGGCATGACCCACCTCCCTATTAATGTTGCATAGAAAAAAGAAAGAAAGAAAGAAAAAAAAACAGGAAAGAATATACTTCTCTTTGTGGATCCACATTTTAAAACTAAGCTTGTCTTCCAATGCTGCACATACATATCTAGCAATATGGTTTGAAGACAACACCATGCATTACAACAAATACTGTGAAACTCATTATTTTGTTAAGAGAAATTCTGTATCACTTGTAATTTTTCTGTTTTGATCCTATTTTGCACTCTTTAAAAAATAAAAAAAATACTAAAACAGTGTGTCCTACAAAGAATGCTGAAATTTTAGGATAATCAAACTATAAATAACTTTTTATGTCTCAAGAACAAAGCAAAAGTGAAAAAGTATATGTGACCACATGTACAGATAACTCTATGTTTAAAAAAAAAAGGGGGGGGGGGGTCATACAGTCAATAACCAAGCAGGAAAACTGCTACAACACCATCTCTCTGGAGGATAAATGGATAATGTCAAATTTCCTAATTTTCTTTTAATTGGAAAATACAGCTCTATCTAGTGACATTTTCATGGATACAAATATTATTTGCAGAGCCAAGTATGTGCTTCTTCTTTGATAGTTGGAGGATCTATGTGTTTTGTTTGTTTGTTTTCTGGAACCGGGGATCAAACTAAGGACCTTGCACTTTCCAGGCAGGGACTGCGCCCCTGAGCTATCTACCCGCCCCTAAAGATTCACGTATTTCAGCTCTGATGTACTTAACTATCCTTCTGGAGTCCTGAGATCACGTTTCGCTTTTGAAATTTCCTCTCGCTGCTTGCTCCATGGCAATAGTCCTGAGACGTTTATCGCGCCTGGCAGCAGCTTTCTAGGCCAACTAGGAAGCTCTCATTCTGAGACTCCTTCATTCTTCGATTCCATTGCTTCTTGTTTGCTTCCCATTCCCTCTTGGTTTTATTCCTTTATGTATATGAACACATTCAAGAAAATTAGGAAGAAGCAGCAGGTAAATTTGCTGAGATTAACGTGTCTTAAATCGATTTTCTTGTGTTCTCGCTTTCGTTCGGTGGCGCTCTTGGCGTGGAAGTACAGACTGTGACGCGTTTCCTTCAGAGACCCGAAGGCTTTGTTCTGTGTTCTTCGGGCAGCTGTGTTGTTGCTGAAGAGTACAAGCCTTTGGGGATTCTCTCCCCTCTTAGTTTTCTAAAGAGAAAACAGAAATTCTCTACCACTCTTCTTCTGGAACTTCTCACACAAGAAGCAGACCACAGGCTCTATCTCCGTTGCCTTTCTGTGGGGCAGGACCACGGTTAAGTCTCCTTGGTACCTCCTGATTCATGGTTAAACGTTCGTAGGTGTTGACACAGGCCTTGACACTTAGAGATACTCTTCCCAATAGAACTAGTTCCTGGGCTTCTGACTTTTGCATCTCTTTACGCTTCTAAGGCTATAATCTTAATCCTCCCAAGGGAAATAGTTTCTTCTGGCAATAAGAAGAAAAGCTAAAAAGCTTCAAAAGTGAAAACCAGGCATGGTGACTCACATTTGTAATCCCAGCACAAGGAGGCTGAGGCAAGAGGACTGAAAGTTAGAGCCCTGCCTGGGTGACTTCGCAAGCCCTTGTGTCGAGATAGAGACTAAGAAAGGATTGACTGGCTTAAACTGCTTGATCAGTTTGCGGGCCTCTATCTTATAATCTGAGCAGCTACTTTGCATACAACAGTATGCAGTAGAATAATTACTATTAATCTCTTATCATCTAGCTTTGAAGCTCTGTGTCACTGTTTTCATTTTTTGTTTCTCTTTATAAAAAAAACTGTAAGCGCTGGCAAGTTAACTCGGTGGACTCAGTGCCTGCTTTGGCAAGCGCAGGGAGCAGAGTTTGATCCCTGGTCCTTCATGTCCATGCACACGCGCTGAGTCAGGGTTTGGCGGTGCGGTGCACACCTGTAATCTCGTGCTAGGGAAGCTGAAATCAGGAGCAGCACGACAAGTCCAGACTGCGTAGCGAGACCTTGTACCAAATACATACAAAAAACTTTTTAGAAATTAAAATTGAAAAAAAAAAAAAAAGAAAGCTCGAGGTTCAATCTCCTGTACCACAAACAAAACAATATAAGTAATGTTTTTAATGCTTGTTTTTAATTGAATGCCCCCTAATCTTTTTCTCCTCTCTGATGTTCCCTTTCCACTATCTCCTCAGCAAACACCTAGCCTGATAATGCGACAGCCATCGTCACGGTCCTCTGCATTCAACGCAGGTGCTTTGACATGCTGGCAATTTTTCAGTGCTAATTTAATTTTAAATCCTGAGATTATGAGCGCGCTTCCTGCAGCCCAGTCATTTATGTTACCTAGCCCCAAATTTGGAATTCTATCACAACCATGTGTCCTACTCTTTAAGAAAGAGAGAGAGGTTACAAGGAGCATTTTATACATAGCTTGTTCCTTTTTTTTTTTTTTTTTTTTTTTCATTTTTATGTGTCTAGTACAGGATCTCACCATGCAGCTCAGACTCATGGTGATCCTCCTGTTTTCAGCCACCCCAGCACTGCGATTATAGGCATGTGCCATTACGCTTGGACTCAACTGTGGGCTCAGCATGCCCTGAGGGCAGGACCAGCGCAGCAGGTGGGACTGGGAATTGAACCCTGGTCCCTGTGCTTGCCAAAGCAGGCGCTTATTCTGCTGAGCTATCTCTCCAGCCCAGCTTATTCCTTCTTCTGCAGCAGAACTGTATCTCTCCATGACCTATGGAAAAGCTAGTTCAAACCACTAGACAGTTATGATCCGACTCATTATTAAAACAATTTATCGTAGTCTCCTTGCATAAATCATTAACACAGATGATGCAAATGAATTCGACAAGTAGATCATGGCTTATCAGTTTTCACCTGTCAAGTGATCATTGAGTTAGTGGAAAACAAACCATTTAATTAATTAGATTAAGGCCAGAAGAAAACAAATCCATACAAAGTATGTCACAGTCAAAAACAATTCCCAAGGTGAAAATAGCAAAGTATGAAAACATCTGTAATGCACAAAAGGATAGTATATGAAGAGCAATTACCGAACACAAAACATCATCATTTTAAGTAATTTATTACTAGTTTTCACTGATTAATAATTTATATAAATTCTTTCCTGGCTTCAGTGCATGTTGTTGTTGTTGTTGTTTAATTAAGTGTTTACTCCTCAGTGGTGTGAGATAAAGTAATTGGCACAGACAGTAGCTCCTCCTCTAGTGAAGAGCAAACTCCCCCAAACAGAGGCATCGCATCCCTTCTGCAATACCACTACGTAAGAAGTAAAGGTGGAGCTGGGGAGACAGCTCCATGGCACAAGTGCCTGTCTGGCAAGTGCAAGGTTGTGAATTCAAACTCCGTGCCCCCACACACACAAGAAAATAGTAAAAGTAAGGTGGGTTATTCTCATATCAAGTGGGATCTATGGATGCAGAGTGTATCTTAATTGGATTTTCTGAGGCTATGACAACGAATATTCCTACCACTACAGAAGTACCAAGAGAAGTTTAAAGAATCAGGGCTTTAAGACTCAGCCCTCTTATCCATACCTAGTAAATGTAGCACATGAAAAATACAGTAAACAAATATAGATGTCATTCAAACTGTGTGTTATGCACATATGCCATGCAAAGTGTAAAATCTGAACAGTAGCAAACATCTATGTTGAAGGAGCATTTATGATTAATACAGATGGCTTGCAATACTCCAGACTCACAGGCTCTATGTTCTGTTTAGTTTTTCTATTTTTCACATTTCTTTGGAGAACTAAGAATCCATACAATCAAAAAAGATGTGTGTACAGCCTTCGGAGTACATGGAAAAAGATGATCATTAAAATGTAGCATTCCTGGGGCCAGCCAGATAGCTCAGCACACTAAAGCACCTGCTTAGATAAACACAGAGACCAGGGTTTGATTCCTGGCGTACTGTGCCAGGCCTGACTGAGACTGGGCGAGGTCCCCAGTACTGCAATCAATCAATCAATCAATCAATCAATCAATCAATCAATGAAGCTTTTGTTTTACTTTAGCTACTTTCCTTGACTGAAAAATTATGAAGACATCTTACCTCTTTTCATAAAATGAAAATATGTTCAAATGCAAGTAATCTATCCTACTAATTCTACTCAACATCTGCTATATGTGTTAAACACTTCAAAGATTTTTCTCAGAATCATTTAGTTCTAAGTAATTTCTCAGTTAAATATTTACATGGCCTTCCATCAGGATAAGCCTTAGCTTGTCTTAAATAATCAGCAGACTGTCCAGAGAGTGTTATGTGAAATGTAACACTCTATATTCATCTACCGGAATGTAAAATAGTTTGGCTAACTCAGATTACTTCTTTACATATTTTCATCTTGGCGGAAAATGGTGACAGCCTTCTCAATCCTATACTTTGTCAGCATTTTAATACCCAGAATTCCATTCCACAGGAAATGAGTGACCATGTCGACCTAGGCAGATGTTTTCATTTTCAACATCCTGAACATGACCTCAAGTTTCTCTTTCAAAAAATCAAATCTGCTTGTTTGCAAAATTTTACAAGTGACTCAATTCACCATTACATTACAGCAGGTTAAGTAGATGGGAGAGTAGGAAAATAGTCGTTCTTTACCAAATTGAATCAAAGAGAACCTACACTGCTAATACCATGTACCATGTGTATAATGATATTTAAGAACATGATTCTCTAGTCAAATTATCCAGATGTATAAGATATCAAGCATTTGTCAGAGAAGTAAATGAGTTTCAAAATACAGAAATATTGCAGTTATAAATGATTTATTCTTAAACTAGTACAAGACAATCTTAAACATAAGGAAATGTCGTTATCACGTTAGAATAAGACAAATGTCTTAGTTACTCTTCTCTCATTGCTGGGACGAATACCCAACACACAAGCTTAGAGAAGGAAAGGTTTATTTAGCTCACAGTTACAGGAGGTTTCATAGTTTAAAGCAGCCTAAATTACATAGCAAGACCTCAAGACACTGCACCGCCGTGTCCAGGATGATCCACTCCATACCTCCAAGAGAGGCCATCAGGCGTGGTGGGGGGTAGGGGTAGGGGCACGCTGTCAGTTTAAAGATTTGCATCTCTCTAGCTCTGCCCCCCGAAGCCCCGCCCTGATCCTCTGGCCCCACCCCTCAAGCTACCCACTGCTCTTCCAACAGCAGCCACTCCATGATTTCTGTGAGGCTTTGAAAGCACAATTAGATACAAACCATAACACTAAATAAGATTTAAAGTTCTTCAATGTATTGCTGAAGTCCAAGTTACAATAATAAAAGTAGGTATATGTAAGGCAAGAAACTATTCCCCTACACTAGCACCAGTATTGCTCTACCTGTGGTTTCTTCCTTTATGAGCTTATATACTAAGTGTCTATAAGTTTCTTATATAAATGACCTGAAGGGCTGTATAAAAAGGGCTATTGCTTAACAGAACTCACTGCCAGTTAAGAGTACATATCCCGTGCACATAGAGATTGTCACAAAGAAAGAAAATGGAAGGGCTCCTGAGAAGACAATTGTTAATTTCTATGCAGTTTTAACTTATTTAAGCTACAACTTAGGTCTATTAGTAATTTTCACAGTAAGCAACAAATAATGCCTTACTAAGTGGAAGAAATAGTGATCTAGATAATTATGACAGGTGAATCATCCTCAAGTTATAATTTCTTACTTTGGGAAACGTGATTTTTAGATAGTTGATTGGTCTGTCTTCTATTAATGACAATATGAAGGTTGTTTCTCTTTGTAAATGTCAGCGAATGTTCAATAAAGACAGTTGAAAATTAGGGAATATGACTAGAGTTAAAAATAGTAAGTCATTTTGATATTTAATGGTCTGTTAAAGATTGGAAAGAATTTACCGATTTTTTCAATCAAACTCTTAGCTGGGTCCTAGACTTAGTGAAACCAAAAGGGGATCCAGAGCTATGGCATACAGGGTTACAACAGCGCGGGTATTTTGGAGTTGATCTGCACACAAACTTTTCTCTTAATTACATTTAATTACGTACATATATAACAAATAAAATTTAATAATTCAATGTTTTTACAGAGCTTTACTTTATAGTTTGCCCGGTTAGTCAAGGAAGCAATCAGTAAAGGGAATAATTGTAATTCTATTTCTTAGAATTAAATATATTCACTTGATGACACTGTGTATATGTTGGGTTTTTGTTTTTGTTTTTGTTTTTAGTAACTCCTGCCTAAAAATGCTCAGAAGTATTTATGTATACCCTCTATTTATTTATTTAATTAATGTATTTAGTACAGAGTCTATAAGATCTCACTACTAGATCGGACTCATAGTGGTCCTCCCTGTTTTCAGCCTCCCAAGCCCTGGGATTACAGGCGCACACCACCAGACCTTGTCTCAGCCTCTGCCTCAGTGGACCCTGGGGACAGGGCCAGCACGGCACACCTGGGATCGAACCCTTGTCCCTGAGTCTGTCTAAGCAGGCGCTGTAATCTGCTGAGCTATCTGCCTGGCCCCTACCCTCATCTGGATGAATATCATAAATGCTTGACTATTCTTGAAATAATGTTTTCTTCAGGGTAAGAGGAAAGAGTTTAACCTAGAGCCAAGTTTGTGTCAACCTTATAAAATATGACACAATTCCCTATGATTATATTTGTAATTAATACTCAATGTATTCAAATTATTATTTTTTTCTTGTAAACACTAGAAATTTACTATGCAAAAGTCTAGTTAGCTGAATTCCCTTGGTTACATTGTTTAATGTGTTCCCTTTGAACTGTAAAAGGAACTGAGTATTTTTCATTCACTGGTTTTTATCCGTACTTAAATCAGGAAAATTTGGGCTTAATATCCGACAGTTGTAGCATATTTTACTAAAAGCTCTTTGAAAACTAGGTACAGTAATCAATGTTGAATCCTCACAAGTTTAATCAAAATAAAGCTATCTCAATAAAAAATTAAAATGCCTATCATTTTTCTATCAAAATACAGTCAAATGGTAAAGTTGTATGACATTTATAAAAATGTAATGAAAAACATTAAAAATGGATATATACATGATAAATATAGGTAATCACAAATATATCTACTATTTTAATTCAAAGGTAGTGACGACTTTTAAGTCATGTTATAAAATTGAATTCTAGGGGTGTGGTGAATGCTTACTTGTTCAGTCCCCTGTATCAAACATAAAGGATGCTAATCGTTTTTAAATGAGGTAACATAAGAATGTTGCTTCTAGGATTAGGGTAAATTAGATTTATTTAAATATATGCTAGTAGAGTTTTTCATAGACTCCAAATCATTTTTAGCACATTGGCTAATTATAGAGATTTGGCAAAGCGTTTTACATCTTAATAAAAGCGCAGAATGGATCGACGTGAGTGTGGGAGTGGCTTCCCTTCAGCCTTTCAGACCTACATCATGATGAGGGAAATGCAGATTCTACCCCCTGCAGCTCAGACCTCGGGAGAAGAATCAGTCATTATCTGAACCGTCTCATAAGTGGATTTCTCATCAGCACCGTGGTGGAAAATATCAAGGCACTGACATAACCATGGGCAAGTCATGCAATCAGGGAAGTGAAACTGGGTTTCAGATCAGTCATGTTGTGGTCTAAAGTCAACTTCCGACGAGCAACAAGAGATCCTGGGAGTAGCAGAAGTGGAAAGAAATAGATCCAGCCAGGGTTTGCAGATAAAGCTCAACCAGTCTTGGTCACCAGAGGTGAGCTGTGAGTTTCAAACAGGATAGTGCAGAGTTTGAGGTTCAGGTTTCTAGTATGGGCATACAGAGGGGATTGTGTGCATTGACTGAGGTTAGGAATCTCATCTCAGAAGAGAGCCCGGTGATGTAGGAGGCGGCGTGAATGTCGTGCTGAGTGGGCTAAGCCTTGAGAGGTCTGTGAGGGAGGCTGCTATGTCAGACACGCGAGGGGATGTTGAATCTTCATGCAACTCAGAAAATAAACTGATGTTACAAACCTAGGAGTCACTGGCTTAGAGTATCTGATACCTGTAGTATGTAAGATCCCAGTACGGCAATGTGAACCAAGGAGACGAAGAACCTGCAATCGTCCATGTTTAAGCTGTGTTTATAGGAGGATGTACACAGTGAGGAAGACAAAGAAAGTGGAGTAATAGCTACTCGAGATGAAGACAGGATATCAAATTTTCTTTGAGCTTCTTGTCGAGGAAGAATTATTGTGTCACAGTAAATATTTATAAAGATCAAGAAATACCTCCAGGCCAAAGAGATTTGTTCAGCGGTCTAAGCACCTGCTTGGCAAGCATGAGATCCCAAGTTCGATCCCTGGCATCGTATGCCACGAGGGCTCCAGAATCCTGAACGCACCTTACGGGCCCCAAAAGTGAGCATGGTGGTGCATGCCTATAATCCCAGTGCTGAGGAGGCTGAGACAGAAGGATCGCTATAAGTCTGAGCTGTGTAGTGAGACCCTCTACCAAACAAACATACAAACAAACAAACAAACAAATAAACACCCGACTTCCAAACTAACAACATCTGAGATTTCCTAGGACTTTATTTTTATGATCTGTAAAAAAAAGCCTGCCACCTAACAAAATAATGAGAAAACCTTATATAAACTATGTGTAGGATACTGGAAATTATTTTTATAGACATAATGTTTGAAGCTAAATCTATGATCATGTGTTTTCTTAAGATACTTAAAATCTACTTGCAAGCAGAATTGTAAAAGTGGTGTTTCTTTTGTTTGTTTGCTTCCCGTTTATTGGTGGTACTTCCGGTAGGATGCAGTTCTGATGATATGGGATATTTTAACTGGTGTGTTTACAGTCATACCTGGTTTGGAAATACGTTCTATTTTTCTTCGGGTTAGCTGCAATGAGGGAGAATTCATCATTTTTACCACATTGCACAGTTTAAATGTGAAATATTTCAAATCAGAGGGCCAACAAGGTAGCTCAGTGAACTAAGTGCCTGCTTAGGCAAACGCAGGGGCTGAGGTTCGATCCCTGGCACCACGTGTCTCTCCAGCCCCATCCCCAGGCACACTGAGCTGGCCACCGAGTCCAGGCATGGTGGCACACACCTGTAATCCCAGCGCCGGGGAGGCTGAAAACAGGAAGATCACTACAAGCATGAGCTGCATAGTAGGACCTTGCACAAAAAAAAACCCTGAAATATGTCAAATCAATTAAAAAGTTTTATTTAATTAATTAGTGAAATGACTTTTCATTTTCACAGAATTCTTTGGGAAACAAACGTCCTTGAAAAGGTTTATTAACATGTTTCCCTCCTTCTTCATAGGACTCCATGGGGATGCAAGGACCCCAAGGTCCACCTGGAAAAGAAGGTCAAAGGGTAAGTAAGTTTGGAACAACTGATAAATATTACTAATTCTGAGGATAGTTGTTTTTAAAAATTGCCAAACTATAGCAAGCACATAGAATTATAAAAATACCAGTTCTCCAGTGTCTGAAACTTAAAAAGAAGAGAAGTGATATTTCAGAAAACTAAATATTTTCGAGATCAGTAGCATAGCATAGGGCTATGGAGATAGCCCGGCAATCTAAGTGCCTGCCTGGCAAGTGCAAGGACCCGAGCTTGATCCCTGCTACTGCATGCCATGTGACCCCAAAACTGGGCTTGGTGGTGCATGCCTGTAATCCAAGAGCTCAGGAGGCTGAGACTGGAGGATCACTATGAATCTGAAATGTGTAATGAGATCCTATATCCAATCAATCAATCAATCCATCAATCAATCAATAGTGGCAGCCCAAGTAGAGAGGTAATTGGATGGAAACCACCAGCTGCTATTGGATCTAGAGTGCTTTGTTTAAATATGTTCCTACATTTGAGCTTAAATGGTTATTAACTGCTGGGTGGGTCGGCTGTCCCATTTCAAGGACAAGTACTCAAGAACCACAGCTTAAAGGGAGAGAGGCTTAAGCTGGGTCAGAATTTCAGAGAATTCAGGCCAAGGTTAGCCATCAGCCAAGTTGACAATTAAGCTTAACCATCACAACTGCATTTTTTTAGCCAAATTAATGACATTGTTTACAGTTTATAACTCTCCTTTCATTGCTATTCATTGCCTCTAACAAGATAAAGTAGTGAGTGAATAAATGGTATTGCAGTTGGACATGGAACTAAAGATCTTTTATCTTTAGTCTGTGTCAGCCCCATCATTCTTCAGGAAAAGGAGACCCTGTGGGTGCTGTAGAGGTTGGCTGGTTTGACTGGAACGCTAGGTGCCCTATTCTGCTGGCTTATTATTATTACTATTTTCAAATCATTTTGAAGATTCAGAACATTTACTGTGCTTTTTGTACAAAGTCTGTGCTAGAGGAGGATGAGGAGGAATCTGTAGCTGAAGCTGGAGGAATCTGAGCTTAGGTGCTTGCATGAACTTGAGACCTCTGACTTTAGACCCTGTGATTTCTTTTCTTGTCCTGGCCTATTACGCTGACACCTATTTTAGGTCATTTGCAATTATTATTTCCTGTTCTGCCCTATGGTCAATCAGTGTGTTTTCTCAAATCCTTCGGAGTCCTCCAAATGTTTAAATTCCAGCGATGTATTTTATCAAGGTTTATCTTTTATTAGGTTCACAAAATCCCGGTTCCTCTCTTTCTCTCTTTATATGGATGGATGATGCCCTTCCAGGCTGGTATCTTTTGCAGGAAAGCATTCACTGACCTTCTGGTACCAAGAGTTGGGCTCCATACATGTGGCCTTACTTACAGTAGAAGGAAATGCGGAGACCAATGGCCGTAGTAAACAAGTTTCCTCTGCTGCAGCCTAAGTTGAAGCAGTGTTTCCCCCCTCACGTCACAACTTTGCCTTGTATTGACCTGAGGTAAATTCAGTGTTCCCCACTTTTATTTTAATGAAAACTTCTGCCACGTCAAATCTTCACCTATCCTGTTGTTGAAGAGTTGCCTTTTTGAGTAGGGTTTGGTCTCTGTTGTGTCATTATTTTATTTTCTGGACTTTAGTCCCTAATAGTATTTTATTGCTTGGAATTTGGGTTGTTGTTGTTGTTGTTGTTGTTGTTGTTGTTGTTGTTGTTGAAGAAGAAGAAGAACAGGGAGAAGAAGAGCACAAGGCCAGGCATGAGCAACATGCCTGTAACCTCAGCATTCAGGAAGATGAGGTACAAGGACCAGAGTTTAGGCAAGCTTAGGCTACACTGTCAGACCCTGTCTAAGAAAAACAAATGAAAATGAAAGAAAAAGAATTTGAAGCCTGTTTTCCAATGAAATTGGTCCCAGCCGTATGTCACCCTGAAATTTAATAATTCATTGAAATCATTAACAGACCCAATCAGAGCGGGCCAGGCAATGCCTGGTGCTACCTGCGTCGGCTGCCCACTCTTCTCCCGTGGGTGCTCTTGGAACCCAGCAATCAAACCACGTACAAAGGCAGGTGAACTCCACCTCCTTCCCACTCCCATTTCTTAGTTGGTTTGGAAGATAATTATGAGAGTCTTGTCAGTTGCTAACTCAATGAAAAAAATACTCTAACGAGACTTTTAAAAATTAATATACCTCAAATTGAAAATGTATCCTATCAAAGCTAGAATTTGAAAAGAAAATGGCTTAAAGAATAAGTTTATGAGCCAGGCGTGGTGGCTCACGCCTGTAATCCCAGGACTCAGGAGGCTGAGGCAGGAGGATTGGTGTGAGTTCGAGACCAGCCTGGGCTACAAAAGTGAGCTCAAGGCCAGCCTCAACTGCATAGCGAGACCCTGTCTCAAAAAGACAAAAAAAAAAAAAAAAAGAAAAAAAAAAAGAATAAGTTTATGTATTTTTTCATGATAATTATTCGAATTGTAAAGTGTTTTCACTACTTTATGCAGCTGTACTCCACTTATAAATGTGTATCAGAAAATTTTACATTGCTCTGATTTTATTTTCTGTCAAGAGTAACTGTTGGAAAAGGAATGTGTCGTAATTTTGTTGCCATGGGCGGGTGAGATAGCTCCGTGGTCCGCGCACCTGCCTGGCCAGTTCCAGGATCCAGGTTTGATCCACAGAACCTGGACCCACCATGCTGGCCACTGGAACCAGGCGTGGTGGTACAAACCTATAATCCCAGCACTGAGTAGGCTGAGAAAGGAGGATCAGTGTGAGTCCAAGTTGTGCAGTGAGACCCTATACCAAACAACTAAAAGGTTTAGGGCTGGGGGATATAGCTCAGAAGTATAAGCATCTGGAAAGTTGGCAAGTACAAGGTTCAGAGTCCCATCCCTGGAATGGCAAAAAATAGATAGGTAGGTAGGTAGGTAGGTAGGTAGGTAGGTAAGTAGGTAGATAGATAGTAGATAGATAGATAGATGATAAATAGATAGGTAGATAGATAGATGATAGATAGATAAATAGATAGATGATAGATAGATGATAGGTAGATAGATAGATGATAGATAGATAGATAGATAGATAGATAGATAGATAGATAGATAGATGATAGATAGACAGGTAGATAGATGATAGATGATAGGTAGATAGATAGATAGATGATAGATAGATAGATAGATAGATAGATAGATGATAGATAGATGATAGATAGATAGACAGACAGGTAGATAGATGATTTAAAATTTTTAAAGAATTTTGTGGTCAGTGTTAGGCATACTTTGTCATTGTCACTACTTTTTTTTTTTTTTTTTTTTTTTTTTTTTTTTTTTTTTTTTTTTTTTTTTTTTTTTTTTTTTTTTTTTTTTTTTTTTTTTTTTTTTTTTTTTTTTTTTTTTTTTTTTTTTTTTTTTTTTTTTTTTT